>VHZZ01014654.1:8692-19883 GCA_009801015.1 Silene noctiflora
ACTCAGTACTGTATATTTGGAATGTTATGATTATGCTTATGAATGTTTGTGTGTTTGGATGTTGATTGTATGTTGTGGTATGGTGGATGTGTGGTCTTGGTTGTGTTGCGAGGTGCGTTCTCGGCTGAGTGGAGTAACTTGCGGGAGTGGCTTCACGTCCTTGATTCACCGTTCGTGGAACCCGCCACAAGAGGGGATGTGCTCATTAATGAAAATGGTTTTCGCTCGTTGCGATGAGCGGGGCTTAGGTGGGTGTGGCTGCGGTTCCCCACTGGCAAGGCAGTGTGTAGTCGGTGATGTGATGTGGCGTGGTGTGGTGGTGGAGACGGAGTGGTGCTTTGTGTGTTGTTGCGATTGTTGTTGTATGCTTATGTAGTTACTGACCCTGTTTGGTGTTTTCTTGTTGTCTACTTGTGTTGTGTCTGCCGTGATCCTTATGGTGAGCAGTCAGTCTTAGCAGGTTGCCTTTGGGATCTTACTGGGTGTCGGAGGGACGAGTTGCCACGAGTCACGACGGTTTAGTTATGTAGTGGATAGTAGCTTGAGTTGTATTTCCTTTTTTTTGTTTAGAACTTGTAATAACTTGTAACAACATTAAATGTTCTTTTATCGACGTTTGATCATTACCTTGCCTCGGGTAACCGAGATGGTAACACCTTTATCTGTTGGGGAATGTCTTGTTAAGGCTCCTTGGTAGATGGAGGTGTTACAATACTAATTTGAGTGATTAACTAGGTAGCCACCACGAACTAACCACAGTTCACCATCAATCTTAATTAGGTGAAATAATTGAACACCGATTTGCTAGATTGTTGTTCAAAGTCTAGCCATGTACTCCCTTCAAATTCACATGTTCTTCCTATTTCATTAAAATACTACTCACATATAATAGAGAAATGGGAATAACATATATATTTGGAGGGAGTACAATATCATCTTAATTTGAGTGATTACGTAGCCATCACGAACCACCAACAATTCTAATTTAATTAATTAAATAGATAAAAATCGACATACCCTAATTTCATCGTTAACAAACAAATAAAATTTGATTGATTAATTAAAACTCAACAAATAATAYTAATAATTGATAAACAAGTAAATTAATTTATTAATTGGTAAGTTAGAATCCATCTTGTAACTTTTAAGTCATTTGAGCAATTAAATTAACTTTAAGGGAAAATGTTGATTTAAGAGTTCGTTTAGTTTAGTTTTGKGTGAAAATGGTACACAATAGAACATTTATGAAAAAAGTGTATGTAAAAGAGTAAATTTCGTATATGAAAAAACAATTAGGTATAAATAATAGTAATATTAAAACTAACATTAACAATGTTATTAATAATTTTATTATTAATTCATATTAATAATAATATTAGTAATAGAGATAATTATATTAACCTGAATACTATTTATTTTAATAACCATAATATTCATTATAATAACATCAATGGGGATGATTAATTAAATAATAATAATAATAATAAAGACTATTAAGTTTTGGACGAGCAGAATTGAAATGGGCTGAATATAGTGGAGCTGAACTGAACTGAACTGAGCTGAACTGAACTGAACTGAACTGAACTGAATGAAGATGAGCTGGATTGAACTGAACTGTGCTGAGCTGAACTGAATTGAGCTGAAATGAATAGAGCTGAGCTGAATTAAAGTAAGCTGAAAATAGGCCAGAAAGAACAATGCCTAAATAACCCTTTTTTTAACTGACAACTAACTTTACAGTTTTTTTTCCTTTTCTTTTATTAATTAAAATCTCTTGTTGGACTAATACCTTTTATTGGGCCCGTTTTAGGCTATAAAACAATCTTACAGGAGAGTAGCTGAACAAAAATACTGATACCATAATCTGCGTGACTAGGTATATGTTTCAACAAAGTTGTGTTATTACCAACATTTTTTTTATGAAGACTTCAACGTCATTCACTCACTGTAGGCCTAACTCAAGGGTTACAACTTACAACTATTGTGAACCACATAGTATAAAAAAACAAAATATTTGATCTGTGAAGAATAGTTTGTGTGATAGTTCAAATAAAATTCACATGGGTTGATAAAGACTAATCAATTGTAACTCACTAAGTACTTTACTTTTTGTCGTATTTACCTATGTAGGTGATATTCGACCCGTCACAAGCTTTTGACGGAAATACCCGCCACAAGAGAAATTTGCTGATTAAAAAAAAATAATTTTAAACATAATAAAGTGTTTTGAATGAATTTGTACTATAAAAAAAATTTGGTATTGCAAAGGGTATGATATATACAAGCTTTCTAATATATAATTTTAAAATCTTGGCACCTATATTTTGACCATAAGAGCTAATAGAGAAGTTTTCAAACATGTCATTACCTCACATGTAATCCAAAAAAGTCTACAACTTAAACTCTAGAATACCATAACCAAACATTTAGAGGCTTATCACACTTGGTAACATCAATTGTCGATTAGGACACACTGAAAATGAAATATATACAGGAATTGTTCTTCACTTCTCGTAGCAAATGTTACAAGTTGCATCAATATTTCCTTATATTGATATTACGTGCTACGGGGTTACATTTATACAATCAATACACCGGCAGTTATATAAATGGATTTGCTACATGCTACATGCTACATGCTACATCTTTATTTCCTAGCCTTACCCTCAAATTAACTTCTGGTTAAATGTTCTTTTTTTTCATGCTTATAAAAAATGAATTATCGTATAAAGTTATCAGCTATATTGGCCGTACAAAAAAAATATATATTAGATATTCTAAAAACATGACAGATTTATTTGAATTCCCCATCTTTATAAAATTAATTATGTGTGAGTAAAAATATATATTCCAAAAAAAAAAAAGATATTTACGGATAAAGTTTATGATCACACACAAATAATACCCCATTAATGTCTAGATTAGTTGAAATGAAATGGTTTCCTCCTCTATGTTAAGGAATCACAAATTTGGATCTATGTGATAAGGACTCGAAAGCTAAAAAAAATCATGCAACATCCCAAAACATGAAATCATTGATATAATCAAATCATTACAAGTAAATTTATTATTGATTTGTTTAGATCAAGTAAAGAATGAAATCTAAAACAATGTGTATCACCAATATTTTTCGTCTTTATGTCAAATAATTTTACATTTTTAGTTTTAATTTATAAATATTAATAAGATTTTTTACAATGAGCGAGCGTGGCCTATTCTCGCTCACAAACAACACTAATTCTCATTTGTGACGGACGTATCAGTCACAAATGAGAAGACGGGTACCAAATTGTGAGACAAAAGAACCAAATAGAGGAGAGAGGAAAGCAAGTGGGGGTGTCCCCACCTTGTCCCCCTATTCGTTTTGTGAGTGACATTACCCGTCTTCATTTGTGACCCGTCAAGTCTCCCTTGTGACGGGTCAGGTAGATTTTTTTTTACTTCCAATTCCCAAACTGCACCGCCACTTGTCCCCCTATCCCGTTCCTCCAACCTTCGCTAAAGCCATCCTATCAAAATGCAATTCCCCCTTCACCTCCGTCTCCACCTCTACCTCGACCTCCATTTTATAACATTTCTCTGACAAATCAACCATCAAATAACGTCAGTCCACCACGAAGGTGACCATAAGACGATGGAAACACCATCTCAAAATTCTTATTCCACTTTGTTTGTATTTGTGGTCAATAAATTTGACTTTAAGCTTGCTGTGCAAATTGGACTTTAAAGGTGGTCAATTTTCAATTCATCAATCTAGAACATCACTAATTCTCATTTGTGACGGACGTATCCGTCACAAATGAGAAGACGGGTACCAAATTGTGAGACAAAAGAACCAAATAGAGGAGAGAGGAAAGCAAGTGGGGGGTGTCCCCACCTTGTCCCCMTATTCGTTTTGTGAGTGGCATTACCCGTCTTCATTTGTGACCCGTCACAAGGGAGACGCTTTGCTAGAAGATATAGTATAACGACCACAATGTACTATTTACAGGCCATTGGCTTTATTATATTCTAACAAAGAATAAAGGGTAGTTATTATCCCACTAATTTTGAAAAAATACCATATCACTAGACTTCGTAGTCGGCCACCCACAAAACTTAAAACAAAAAATGATAAAATTTAATTTACAAGTCAAAACTCGTGTACTTAGACTGGCATTTGAGTCGAACCGGAACGAACCGATCCACGCAAAGACCCTTCTCTAATCGACCCACGAACCGAACCATCTCGATTAATATCCATAGGAGCTTTAACAGACGGGACTCGACTAATAAACGGTGGGGCCAGAGAAAAAATCCAACGGTCGGACCGTCCAATAATATGGTCCGACCGAACACTCCCAGACCGAGCTCGACTTGTACCTTCCCCAAACCCGGTTCGGTATCCTCTCCTAGTACTACTTTCCCTAGGTAGGACCACCAAACTTGTGCTCCTTTCTAACTTACCGGTCATAATTTGTTTCCTAACCTCGTTGGGTAACCTCAATGTGAACCTATCCATGTTCTCCCATTGTTTGACCGCCACGTGTCCTGTCGAAAACGACCTCGAGAATTTTCCCATCCATCTTGGGCGTCCAAATGATATGTTCCTCATCATCGAACGGTTTCTCCTCATACTCCCATGTAAGGGTTGCTCCATCGACTCGTCATTCTCATCGATATTATTATTACAACTACTACTACCATCTTCGCTTTCTATAACGTGCAAAACGGTATCGTGACCGTTTTGCACGTTGATATCAGGCAGAGTAGTAACGGGTTCAGTAAGGTTAGCCCGACAAACAGGGCAAGTAGTGTGCCCAGAAAGCCACTGATCAATACAGTCTGGGTGAAACACGTGATCACAATGAGGGATTAAACGAAGCGTATCGTCATCCTCAAACTCTGTCAAACAAACCGCACACTCCAACGCGCCTTTGCCTATCTTGGCGGTCTTGACCACAGCGTAGTCAAACGTGGGAAATCCCTCGATTACAGTCGGGTCGAGTCCACGCGGGGCACGCCTGGAGCGGGCTATCGACCCAGCTAAGATACGCCGAGTTGTTACGCTAGTTCCAGCCGCGTTGACTTCGGTGCAGTGGCGGATGTAGATGGAGAAGAAGCCCATAAAGAAGAGAGCCGCTATCAGGACTATTATGATTACCCCCATTGAGGGGCTGAAGCCCTGCTGACTCCCCAAGCCTGAGGAGCCTGGCGGAGTCGGCTGGGCGTAAACGGGTTGGCATAGGAGGAGGAGGAGGAGGATGGGTAGTAGTGAGATTATGATGAGGAAAGTGAGTTTTCCATGAAGGATTGTCATTTGAAAATAGGTTGTGGAGGCATTTATTTTGGGGAAGTAGGCAAAGAGAGATCAGATGGATAATACAGGGGATTGGTATATAAATAGAGGGGTTAGTTAAGTGTGTATGAAAGGAGAGAATTTTGGGAAGAGAGTGTCGTGGGATTTAAGTTGGGAGGGAGGGAGGGAGAAACAGTCCAATGGTGTGACTTTGGAAGGATAGGGTGGGTTATGTAGGCTCAAGTTTGGACTTCTATTTTATAGGCTCTCTGCCTCTCATTCATGTATCAAAAATCAAAATAACAATTTCATTAATACCCCCTCCAATCCAAATTCAATGTAAACCTGAACCCGCATACAAGTTTAAAAAAAAATCGTAGTTGCTCGTTCAAGATAAAATGGACTTTTTGTCATTACTTTTCCATAGTTTACTCTTTTCAAAAAAACAAAATAAACAAACTACATCTAATTCTCTTCCTCAACAAAATTAATCAAATCCGTCAACTTACTCAATTATAAACGTTAATTCTCATGTTGTTCAAGTAATAATTTTAATTTATTAACAATTGCATAAATAATACCGAGTACTATCAATTAGGAAGATTTAATTTAGGTTAATGAAATAAGGGTTTATAAAAATCAGTGTTAACAAAGATTAGGGTGTGTGGGTGGATGGTAGGTCAGGGACTCGAAAGAACATTTTTGGCTGCTGAATTCAATTTGATGCATCTTGATACTTCTAACATCATGATCATTGCTATCTATTTTGTCTAGATTTGCCATTCGTCCCTTCCCTTGGTGTTTTTCGTTTCGTACGTTATTTTTCATGGTGCAAACATAATGTATTAGTAGAAATTAGTGATTATATCAATAAATTTACAATTTTAATGTTGGGTATATTGACAGTAGAATTGCAAGAACACAAAACGAATTGAAAGGACGTTGTCACTTTGAGTCGATCTGTCAGGCAAGTGAGCGGACGTCCAAGGGAGGGGACTGATCTGGGCGGCGGAGGAGGGTGGTGCATGGTGCTTGTACTATATGGTGGTGGTTGGTTGGCGATAGTTTGAGTGAGGAATTTGAGAGGATTTATTGAATCAAAACAAAAATGGTAAATGAGGGTGTCGAAATAAATGAGGTATAATTGTTATTCATGTTTATAATTAAGTATATCATGCCCATGAAAAAAACATAACTCTAAAAAAACTCATCTAATAATGTTCAAATGACTCATATATCCCTTATTTTTTGTGAGCAGAGTGAATGAGAATTGATGGTAAGTTTTGTCATTAGAATATGGTAACGAGGGTATGTTGGTCAATTTTTTGTCACCTGCTTTTGCCAATAAAGGTGATGGGGCACGAATCTACGACCCAATCCCTTGGGAGTCCCATCTAGGGTTGCTCCATAATCTAACAAACCCAAGGCTCAAAATCTGCATGAGGGTTCAAATAGGTCGGTCTTAGTACTACTTACCTCCCTGTCAGCGCCCAGCCGGCCAAGGTGAGGTTTCCAGGGAGCAAAAGCTTCCATCTCGACGACATACCTCGACGCCATGAGAGGGGGCTTGCGTAAGAACCGACATGTAAGCACTGTAATACTCCTCTTTTATGGTCGTGGCGTACTCGGTCAAGTAGGTTGCACTCGATCGAGTGTGTATGTTGTGTGTTTTTAGTCAGGCTACTGACTTGGTGGCACTCGAGCGAGTTAGTGTAACACTCGGTCGAGTAGGGTGTACACGGACGAGTACGGGACACTCGGCCGAGTGTCCGGTCTGGAGTCGTGCATGTTTTGCGAGGTTTTAATTAGAAAGGTTAGGGAGTTATTTTATTCATAATCAGATCGTAAAATTATTCTTAACCCTAAAATCTTTTCTAAACACTCTCCCTAATCACTCTAATCATCACCTAAGCAAGTTTTAGCATTTTGGTCATCGGATTTCGCTAGCTCTTGTGTCAAACGATTTGGTAAGTACTAATTTCCACCTGTATTGCTTTTGTAATCGTCTTAACCCTAGATTGGGTTAATTGAGGGTTTATGTTTGGAAGGAGTATGAAGGAGTTTGGGTTAACGAAGAGGGGAAGGTAATGGGTTGATGTGGCAAAAAGAAACACAAAAGAAATGATTAATTTTCAATCCCATTCCCCTTTTAAAACCCTCTTACCGAACACCCCTAAAGCGTTTCCAATGAAAACGCCCTTATCCAACCTCTACAAAATCTTCATTCTATTAATACAAGAACATTTTATGGATCCACATTAAGCCAAGTCATCAATATACCATTTTCATCTTTTTTTCAATAATGGGACCACTTGAAACAAACGTGCAAAAAAGAAGTTAATGTTTCTAGTTTCATAAAATTTCCAATTTCTAATTCATTCATATTCCATATTTCATATTGTTTATTGATTATTTTTTCATTTCTATATACAACATAAATTTTTAAAATTCTTATATATAAAAGGTTCACGTAACCACCAATAAAAATAATTTTTTAATGACTTTCTTTGCCATTTGTTGAAATTAAATCGATTTAGTATTGATATTTTAATCATATTTGTTGGAGAAATAGGAACATACATCGGATGTAGTAGCTCAGATTTCATTTGTTCTTGAGCTTATGTGTATTTTTTATGAGTTTTTCAAAGTTTATAAATACATTTTCATTTTTTGCCATCAAAAATCAAATTGGTCACCATGCAAATTCATTCTTAAAATAGAAAGGACAACAATTGACTGAGACACCCAAAAATGGAATAGGACAACAAATGATCGGGACAGAGGGAGTAACTCTGTAAAAACTATTTCAAATATAATATATAAATATACAGCAAGTCTCTCTTGCGACGGGTCGGATCCTTGCGACGGTTAATGCCACTCACAAAACGAATAGGGGGACAAGGTGGGGGCACCCCCCATGTGCTTCCCTCTCTCCTCTACTTGGGCATTTTGTGAGACAAAATGGTACCCGTCACAAGCTTGCGACGGGTACCTCCGTCACAAATGAGAATTTGTGATAAATATATTGATTTTTTAAATACACTATTGGGTCAATAAACTATTTCGAGTCACATCGGATTATAAACTACTGGTGATAGGAGGAATAACCTCCTTAGGCTTAAACTTGACTCCCTCCTCCGTATGTATGGGTGCGGTCCAGCCTCAATAATGTAATCTTACCAAATTTTTTTTTTAACCCAATAATCTTTTTTTGGTACATTGTATGTAGTTTTATGTAAAAAGCATTTTACGAATAAACTTGTTAATTTATCAATTTATATATAATATAACTTTGTTAATTTAACACATATAATAATAATAATTTTACGAGAAATTCTTATGCCTTTCAGCAGAACTATATTCCTTATATTTAAATTTTTACAATATTTTATTTGATAAATTGTTTATTAAGTGTAAGGTGCGGTCCTTGTTAAGGAACAAGAATTTATCTGGTTTTGTTAAAGTTTTTCATTTGTTAGAAGGCAGTCCTACAAAACTCCTTTTAGTCTGGTGCTAGAAAACACTACTTATTGTGCAAGCTTGACTTTCTTGTAGTCCTATTTTGAATCTTCTCAACTTGTAATATTCTGTTTGTTCAACATGGTTGCCGTCAAGGACCTTCACAGTTTGACAAGTAAAGGAACCTTCTGTGATCAATTATTTGTAAAACTATTACATCTAATGTCTTCTGGAATTCTGGTGACGTAATAACTTTCTGAACTTTAATAGCCTTTAATTAATAATAATGTTTTTTTTTTTTTTCACGAACCACGCATATAGTCGCATTACAATAGAGGGGAGGGGGGATTCAAACCTGAGACCTATTGTCCACAATACCTCCATCTTAACCACTAGACTAAGAGATTTTTGATTAAATAATATTATGGGAAGATGAAACCTTTTACATTTGAAAAAAGAAAGTGTAACCACCTTTATAATTTAAAGATTTACTCCGCTCGTTAGAAATTAAATTTGAGATGAAACCTTTTACCATTTATAAAGTGAATGTTAGAGGTTTCTTCCTAAATGTGTGTGAGAGGTACTGTCCCACATCGGTAGAAAAACAGTGAAATGACTAGCTTATAAGTAAGTGGGCTGCTCCTCCTATCACCAATTGGTTTTAGGATGAAACCCCACTTACTTGTGGGCTGGTCTCATGAGTCTAATTCTATAAGCCCACTGCGGAGGACTCAACAAGTGGTATCAGAGCTGGCGCTTCGGGTATTACCTCACATCACTAGAAAAACAGTAAAGTGACTAGCTTATAAGTAAGTGAGCTACTCCTCCTATCACCAATTTGAAATCACACTTAATATTATTTACGCTGGAAAATAAAGAATTGATACTATAAGTAGGTAATAATTCAAAATGTATTTTTTTCTCCTTTAACCATTGAGTGAAATAACCCCAACCCCTTGACTCGAACCTGGCCCGATTGACCCGTTTGACAAGTACCCATAGTTATGTGACCTGGGTTGTGAAACGAAAGTGAGTCATTAATTGATGAGTTCGAAAAACGATGACGTTCTCATTTACGAAACACTTGGTTGGTCCGAAAAGTGAGACGCTCTCTTATGACAAAACAGGTTCGAACAAAATGTTGCTTTTATCGATTGATCGAAAATGAGAGCATACATGTGAGGGCGCGTGTGAATATGTCATATGTTGGTCTCCTATATGGGAGAAAGAGAGAAGTGTAATGTATTTTATAAACCAATAAGTCGTTCCACCCATTCGCAAATTGGTTTTGGAATTGAATTTTTTGGATTTATGAAGTAAACACTCTCTCCTTAGCTCTTCGATGTGCGTGGCCGATGCCCATATGAAAATCTAATATATTTAAAAAGGAGATTAATATCTTGCGTCTTATTTGGTAACGTTACAATGTAAAGAGTTTCGAAGATAACATACTCCTTCCTTTTAAATTTAGACACCTTATTTATCTTTTAGTAGTTATTGTATGCGATCGTTGTATGGTGCAACAGGCAAAAAATGACCACTTATGATAAACTTTTTGGAGATTATCCGATCTAGTCCGGATTTTAGCCTGGTAGGACCATTAGGGAGGTAAAGCTCTCCTCATGATTTTTAACACCGCAACATTCTCATGGCCCGACCCGAGACCTCTAGTTTAGCTAAAACGATCCCTACCAGTTGTTTTGAGTGCTCATGGGTATTTGTTAACCCTATGTTTAAACGTTTATATTTTGTTTATTGCCAAGCAATTAATATCTAAGTATTAATATGGTTATTATGAGTGTAACACCCCCATTTCTCCAGAAACCTTTAATTAGCATGACCTTCCTGGATAAATAAGGGGGTTACCATCTCGGTTGCCCGATGTAGGAAATATCAAAGACAAATAATAAAAGGTACTTTACAATTAAATTGTATAAAACTTTACATTGACTTATTCTGTCTTACAAATTCCAAACTGATTATAAATAAAGTCTAAATATTACAGCGGAAGACTAAATAATCAAACTAAGCTATTTGTCAGACGATTTTATGGCATTACTCGGCGCGTCACGCAATCCCGTAAGCATCCAATAGCACATCTCACAAATCCACACATGTATGGCTCACTGCTCCTCATTTGCTGGAAATATCAAATGGTTCATCACAGATTTGAAAGAATTTTAACACAAAAAGGCACATACAGTCAACCAACAGTTGAGTAAGGACAGTTTTAGACGACACATTTACAGGGATAAAATTACAACCATATTACATTGAACCACCAATGCAGATTGTACCACCAATTCAACGCGTACCACCACTACTACAAATTCAGGCAATAACAACGCCCCTTTAACAACGCTTATTCACGAAAATTACGAGAAAACGTTGTCGAATGGATTATTATTTTTCCGCGGAGTTTTACTAAAATTAATAACAACGGTTTTATTTTGT
>VHZZ01014656.1:24185-38162 GCA_009801015.1 Silene noctiflora
AGCATCAGCGCCAGGAGGCCACTTCTCAAACGGAGCATGGCCAGCAGGAGTGCCCCTGCAGCAGACACTCGGGTGGCAGCCAAGGCCCATAGTCAAACGGAGTAATCTTCGACAAGTCTCTCGAATCTGATAAGTATACTTAAAGGTTCAGGGGGAGGGTCCTCAAATAGAGTCGCATCCCGGAAAGCACGAGCCATAAAATTGCTTAGAGCTTCACTGTCTAGCTGCTTGAACACCCATCCAACAAGTTCCGTACAAGTAGCTTTTGGTGCATTATTTATCAGGCGCTCGAAGCCACTGTCCCTATAAACAACTCCAACAGATGGGAACTCAAATATAGCATGAACAACATTTTCACTTTCGAAGGCACATCCAGAACATGTTGCTTCCATCGAGATATCACGACCAACTAAGTTGCTACGGACAGCTAGCGTATTAGTACATGGAGTATTTCGCAGACCAAGTGTTTAGAGTTTTGGAGGAACATTGAGTCTCCATAGTTTTTGCCACAAGTCCTCTGTCATTCCTTCCCAACTCATCCAATGTATTTTCTTTCGGGTGTCGGTAGAGCCCCACCAAAAGCAAGCCATAACCGCTTGTATTTTATCAACAGTGCCTTCTGGTAATAAAAATGATCGCATCCAATAATGATCGGAATGCCCGGATACTTTTCATGTTTGTCGACTCCTCTCACGCCAAGTGATTTCATCTCACAATTGCCTCGTGATCTTTTTGCTGAACACAATTTCAGTTTTTTGGTAATATATTAGCTAACACCGACCACTCCCCCATGTTTGCTCTAGCTAAAAGAATACTAGTGTCGGCAAAAAAAAAGAAAAAAAAAAAAAAAAAAANAAGGAATTTGAACTTCATCTTTGTAGACGATGCAGAGCACCAAAGAAACTGCTGTAGTCGCTGCAAGAAGTAGATAAAACCACCATGATGGTATGTCTTTATAGTTCTTCATGAGTTTGGTGTGAATATCCTCCTTTCCTTTGTATGATGCTCGAAATCTTTCATACATTTCTCTGTTAGTTGAACAATTGTACTACATGTTAGGCTGGACATGACAGTAATACAAAGTTATTGTTGCTTTTGTAAATACTCGAATAGTAAGATTACCTTCCATAGAATAAAGCGACGTGAGTAATAGTGGCTGCTATGGCAGCAAATCCAAAGCCATAAAGCAGAGCCAAAACCAAGCTCATATGAATTTGCCCTTGCTTTGCATACTGCATTTGATCTAGCTCGAAGTGTTCGTTAACTATAGCTGAAATGTTGTAGATCTGACCTTTGGCTGTGAACAAGTTTGCAGAGAAAATGGGAAATGTTTGAGCATTATACATATTCAGTCCCCAGTATGCTATCGGAATGAATATGTACAATATGAAAACATAGCCTACGCAAATGTTGGCAATAGCAAAGAATGGGGTCATGAGAGGACTGTATAAATAGGATGATACTACGGACCAATCTAGCGTAATGGCTCCTAAGCCAAGGCCTTGCATGCCTGAGCCAAGCTGTTGTGCTGTGACCGACTTTGAAAATACCCAGCACACCCATGATATGTTGCTTAGTGTTGTGAACAAGTAACCTGGGACAGCATACCAGACAAAGCTGCACACAAGCACGATCAGGAAGAAGTTTCCCCTTGTTATACGCCTCTCAGACATTGCATCCTTCTCGTGCAAGGCCCTGCGTCAAACAAATTGACAATTAGGAGAGAAATGCACACACACCTGTGCAAATTGCAATCATGCTATCAAATCTCAGTTTGAGAGTTGATCTTGAAATTAGTGGCGGTGAGTCTGTTGAGGTCATTGACGCACGCACATGTAAGAAGTGAACAACTGCACATAGTAATGAAATTGACTCACCTAAAGAGAGAGACTTGTACGAGGGTGTTAGGCCACCACATTTGAGCCGGCTCCACTACGTACTTCCGCATCAACCCTGCCCAACCATACCCTAAGACCTGAAATATAAGGCACCACTATATAAGTAGCAAGGTCTAGCTATTTGGTGGTCCTTTTCAAGGGTACCATGTGAATTATTATCCAGTTATCGTATTGCGTCATTTCATATTTTGACTGCATATTTACGTTACTCCTAAGTCGTAATGTGCAGGTAACTGACTGATTTTTTGTTCTGAAATATTTACTTACCTGAGTTGTGATAATGAGGATCCAGCCAACGAAGAATGGGATTTTCCGCTTATAGTAGGCCTTAATAATACTGACTATTCCAACAGCATAAGCTGACCCATTTCCAAAATCACTCCCAGCATTAGCAAATATAGTTATCAAGACATGCTCTTTGATATTAAACGGGCCTGGGTTTAGGGAAAACTTTCGGGAACCAAATCCGGGAATTCTGAACTGGGTCTTAGGGAGGATAGCAGCCAAGAAATGACCAATTGGTAGGGAGGCTATTTGGACCGGGATTTGGGTTATGATGAGGGGCTCCGTTCTATAAGAAAAGAATTGGTTTAGAAATGAGAGGAGACCACATGATAGTAGGCCGATGAACCACATCCGGAAAGTCCATATGGGTAGGGTCGGATCATCAGTGTTGTTTACAGTTAGTCGAACCTCCTCTACTGGGGATATATCATCATCGTTATTGATCTCCAATATGGGTTTCTCTGGGTCGAGTTCATTGGTTGGGGTTGTAGCTTGCGAATTTTGTTCCGAAGAACCCATGGAGTAAAGGGATTTTTGACAGGTACTCCATAGTCTATAAATTCTTTATATGCATGAAAACTGTTGGAAAATTCAGCATTGTATTCTGCTTGAATGAGATGGTTAAAATGTGAAATATTGAATATTCATCGGTCTAAGGTTCAGTTGTTTAGCAAGACTTTTTGTGCTCTTTGATATGCTTTATTGAATCCATACTTGTCACCTTGAAAAGTATGTTGGCAGCTCTACGTGCGTGGTTTGTGGCTATTTTACTCTATATGCACCTGCGTGGACAGATTCATGAAAGAACATTAGGCTTACAACAGTAAGAGAGTATCATGTTTCATTCTTAGCTCTGCCTGCGTGGTTGTGTTGATTTTTCAATCTTAGATCATGTTCACACAAATTGTCTTGTGCAAATTTTCTATCGTCTTGCATCGCTCTCAAGATCTTGACACTTCACACACTAATTACTAGTCATTTTTGCGGGCAAGACTTGGCTACCGTGAAAGTGGAGAGAAAATTCATCTTATAAACGTGAAAAGGTTTCTACTCTTGGGTTATTAAATACAACGCGATTAGTCTGCTCTTTTTTTTGTACGTGTGAATCCATTCTATACAAAATAGTCTTTGATTCGAATCTGAGTTGCATTTTTAAGTTGAAAATCATGTATCTACTAGTCAATACAGAATTATTTTTTCAAGTAATTAGTCAGCAGGGAGTATCTTTCAACTAAACGCCTAACTATCTTATTTTTAAGTTGAAAATCATATATCATACCCCTACATCACGCATGTTTTCATCTTCATTTTTACGCAAGGTAAGGGTAGTCAAGTTACGCACGTGTAGTGAATAATGGATGGTTAATTACCAGCTCGATTAAGGGGCGCTTGTAATTTGGAGAACTTGAATCCTCATCGTCCTTACGAGGGTAGGTCAGAGACTTACAACAGGGTTTGAGGTAAAGGTTGACCCAATCTAATATACTTGAATGTTTATTATTGCACACTCGGCATTATATAACGGGTTAAATATTATCACATGGTCAGTCAGGGTGGTAATAAAGACAAAAAGTTTAGCATTTATGTGATTTAATATTTATTTGACCGATTAAGATTCATAGTTTCTATCTTAAATGAAATCGTGCAGACTTCAAATCTCAAGTTTCCAGTCCAAAAGTCAGGACTATTCATAGTTAACCATTTTGACAATGCAATATCATTGACCCCAAACTTGACAACTAGCTCTCTTATAGACGCAGGATTTTTGCAACGTGCAACCAACCAAATAACCAATAACAGCCAACATGAATACTTAATATTTTTTCCGGTTTATTAAATTGTTTACGTTTTCTATATAGGCCGTTTCATTTGATTGTTTACGGAGTACTCCATAATGAAACGGGGGAAGTACTTGATTTGGTTGGTGGTCATGACTCGTGATGGCATGCTATATTCGATTTGTACTCATTAGCAAATACTCCGTAACAACAATTCATGTTTGTTCATAGCCAACTTTATTAGTCTTCTTATTATTACTCTTATACATGCACTAGTTTAGAATCCGTGCAAAATTACACGGGCATATATAAATAATATGAATAAAAAAGTTTTAAACTTTAGCTACAAATAAAATTTAGTTTGAATGTACAAACATCCTATAAAAATGATTTCGAATCCAGGATTGTGAAGCTGCCATAATATTCAATCGAACAATTTTATAATGAGCATACTAGTCACCGTAATAACAAAATGCACAAATTCTCATTTAAGACGGCACTATTCGTCATCATCATAAGACGAATCAAATATCATACCACTTATGTATATAAGAAAAAATATATTTGTTTTATATCCACATGTAGTACCAACGCCATATCTTTTGGGCATAATTTTAGCTCATCTCAATTTAGTTTAGCTTTATTCATTTTAGTTCAGTTTATCTTTTCACAAAGGTCCTATTCTTTTTGGCCAAAAATAGCTTAACTTAACTTAATGGGTTGAACAGAAGTAATAGTTAATTTGTGAAGAGATGCGTTGAAATGAACTGAACTGAAATAAACTGAATGAATAGAGCTGAACTTAACTGAAATAAGNAAAAAAAAAAAAAAAAAAACAAGTGCGAAATTCGGGTGCTCCCCTACCCATCCTTGCCCCGTGGATCAGACCCTCATCCGAAGCCCCCTTTGGATCAGAATGCTAAACGCCTAAGTACATAGAAGAAACAAGTAGGGAGAAATTGGGTCCCCTTGACGGAGGCCGCGCCGATGGCTAAATAGCTTCAGTAGTTGAGAATGGGAGGATATATTAAATGTTTCCGATTACATCAGTTCAGACTAGAATCTCGGCCATTTAGTTTCTTTTATGTTTTATAACCTTGAGTTTCCATAAACGAAATAATTCTACGACTCCATTCAGCCTAGAATCTCGGCTAAATCAATTAATTGCATAAAAATATTCATTATCATACCAATATAAATCTCACTGCTATTCTAAGCCATGAGCCCTCAGCAAAAACAAAGAACAAACAAAGAAGAAAAATTTCCATCGATTTCCAATAATATTCAGGTCTTCAAGTACAAAAGAAAATGTTTGACAATAGTATAAAGAAGCTATACCAGTATAAATCTCCTTAACGACGTCATTATCGAAACATTGTCAAATATGTATAGGAACAACATGATCACAATAGTATAAAGAAGCTACTTCATATTCACAGATTGTCATAGGCTCGGTTAAATCAACTTCAATGGGGCCGTCAAGGGGTGAGTTCCTCTATCATTGAAAAAACACCTGCATCATTGGAAAACATTTAGATAATTTATGTAACAAAATGTTTTTTTTAGTAAAACATTAACCAAAAATATGTGTAATAACTCGCTATTACTACATCAAAGTTATGACACAATCAATGATAAGGATCTCATAAACATAATCTGATCATTATACATGATCATGTTTTTTAACTTGCAGGAAATAACACTTGATGAACTGTCTGAATGACCTAAATACAGCACAGGGCGGAATTGATATTCAATAACTCCTCTGGGATGAAAAATAGATACTACCGAGTCCCTCTACAAGCTCCTACACACAAGAACTGTGAGCAAGGCACTCTGCTTTTGTCACAAAAAATCCTCTACAAGCTCTCATAGACACACACACACACACACAAAAAAAAAAAAAAAGGTTAAGAACTCCCAAACCAGCTCATGGATGCATTAACCAACAAGAAGTTCAGCGACAATTTGAACGTTTCCCCCAAACGATGCACAGGTCCAATGAACTACAGATTGTAACTTCACTCAAGCATTCCATTCCCTAATAAGCGGGTAATTATTAAAACACAAGTCCCCTGCTTCTAAAACCATCTCTAATCCTCGTGTTTGGATAACAATATGAAGGGAAAGGGAGGGGAGGGCAGGGGGTGGGGAATAGAATGGAGTAATGTCATTTTCCTTCAAAGGGATTGTTTGGATGGATGGAAAGGAAGAGGGACTAATGAGGGATACATAAGTCATAACATACAGTGGCAAGTGGCAAATAGGGTTGGAGGGAGGACTCCGGAACTCCATCCCTCATCCCTTCGTTTGCTTCCTAGAATTGCATCCAAACAAAGTGCAATTGTGTAAATCGCTCCATCACAACTTGCTAACCAAACAAGGAATTCCCCTCCTCTCGTAAAATCCCTCCATTTAAATTATGGTTTAGTACTTGACTCACCACTCACCACTCACCACCCACCACCCACCATTGGTACTTGACATAACATAAGCAAAAAATACAGAGAATAACTTCAATTCAAGATCCATTAACCTTCTCCTACAAACGAAGATTAACTCATAGCATCTCTAATACTACTACGATACCACGATCAAACCCGCTTTCTATCCCTATAAGCTTACTGACCTAGGTCATCTCCTGTAATTATAAAGAGACAAACAAACCGGCATTAGTACCACTGATGTTCAGACACTTATTGACTCCAAGGTGTTCACTAGCTAAGGATTTGGTTCAATAATTCTCAAATCATAATATTGACTTATTGAACAACTCAGGTCAGGTCATAATTGATATTCAACAGCATTTGTTGCTTAAGGAGAGATGTATCTTCTTGTAGCTGGGTTATGAGACCCTTGTCATGCTGATTTTAATACTAGATAAACTAACAATTGGTCTTCCGTAAACCAAGGTTGAGTGGTGAATGTTCAAGCCTTGTTTTGACCTCTAAATTTTGATCCCAGAACCGACAATGGTCCGAACCATCCAAGAACCATGTTCGAGATCTCATCAGGCGCATATTTTGTTATCATGATTACTTACTTGGAAAGTTTAATACTCTAATTCCACAAAACCAAACGCTNGTGAAGAGATGCGTTGAAATGAACTGAACTGAAATAAACTGAATGAATAGAGCTGAACTTAACTGAAATAAGTTGAAATTGAGTTCAAAAGAATAGGGCCAAATTAACTCATGCTTCTATTCAGTTCATTTCAGATCCATTCAATTCAGTTAAGTTCAGCTTAGACCTTCTAAAATCAACTCGGCCAGATTGACCCGACCCGAGACCGGAAATTAACCCGATTTGCCGCATTCGAGTAAGACCCGAAACCCGAATTGACCTGGCCGAAAATGACTCGAGCTTTCTTTGACCCGTAATAGACTCGACTCGAAAAGGACCCGATACAAAACCACCCTATCCGAAAATGAGCCGACAAAACATAACTCTAATTGACTTAAAAAAAACTTGAAATGACTTTTTTCCATTAATCATTGACCCGAAAAGGACCTCACCCGAATAACCAACCCGCTTGTCCCGAAATAGATCCGGCCAACAAACCCAAAACAGACCTGTAACTCGAATTGACTTGATCCGACCTGAACTAACCCAAAAATGTGATAAACCTGAAGTGACCCAACCTAAGCTGAGCCGACCTGATTGACCCGTTTGCCAAATCTAGTTCTGCTCCATCAAATTCAGTTTAGTTAGTTTTCAGCCGAAAAAAATAGGGCTTAAATACTACAAACCACATCAAATTTTTAAATGGATTGCAAATTTAAAAGAAAACCACATATTCCGATTCACAATGACAATATTTCCTTGCTTTTCAATTCCTTCGTTTCTTTATAGTTATCATATCGTCGTCATCATCAACACATAAATGTTCATAGCTCCATTGTTAGTTTTTTGTCCAGCAATTTTATTTCATGATAAGTTTGAGTCTTCTTATCGAGAGATTATATTTAATTTCCATCATTTTAGATTTTTAGTGTTGTTTAAAATCGATGAAGACGTTTTTTTTCAAAAAAAATAAAAAAATTGATGAATAAATATAGCACAATAATTGAGATTATATTATTAATATTAATATTATTATTATTATTATTATTGTTATTGTTGTTGTTGTTGTTGTTGTTGTTGTTGTTGTTGTTNCAAAACCAAACGCTAAGCACTATGACTCTATGGACAACAAGCCACAAAAAAAAATCCCTCTACAAACTTACACACAAAAAGGAATTCAACAAAAGGTTAGGAACTCCCAGACCAGCTCGTGATATGCATCAATCAATTAGAAGGTCAACAAAGAGTCAACGGTTTCTCTCAAAAGAACAGTAATGAAGGGGTGACTGACTTTAAAGTGACATTCGAAGAATAAGAACAAACAGAGTCTTTTCATGTGACATTAAAAATGTATTAACAGACAATTATAGACGAGCAAAGTTACACAAAACATAATTATCAGAGGTCTATGGATAACAGATTTAGAGCTGAAGGAGTATAATTGACCAGGTTGTACTTCGCACATACATACACTAAAGCAGAAGATTAGACAAGCTCGAACATTACACCAATAAAGTTCACGACACCAAGTTGGACTATTTGGTACTAATTCAAGTCTTAACTCTTAAGGCTTTATTTGGATACAAAAATGGAGGGAAAGGGAAGGGAGCGGAGGAGGAAGAGGGGAAGGAAATGGCAGGGGGAAGGAAATGGAGTAGTGCTCCTCCAAATCTTTCCTTGAGGAAACAATTTGCTTTGTACTAGGGAATAAAAGGGATTCATTTTTGCCCTTCCCTTTTCTTGTCCTTTGTGACACGAACACAACCAACATGACACAACATATGTACATGGGCTAGTTACCTTGAATAATTGTCAACCAGCTTTGTAGATGTGCAACCGTTTCCTGATTTCCATCTTGCGACCATCATTAGGCAATATAGGGAAGCTCAAACCAATAGCCCTTTTGTCTGACCTTTCATCCTGTGATTCCAACCATTCCTTGTATGAATAACAGGCTTTTGCCTTAAGTGTTGCAAGCTGCCATAAGTCATAACATATGTCAACAAAATGCGAGAATAAGACTGGTGAATTGAAAACCAAAAACAGCAGACAGTTTACAAAGTACAAACCCTATCGGAGGGGATGCGGGGTCGTTCTGATCTAATTTTTCCCCGGCTTCCTTGACACTCGGGGCACATAACACAATCCAGTTGTTCCCTACTCATCACGCCTTGATATTCCTTTTCAGCCCGTTTGCCGCACTCAATCATAAAATCAGACATCAGAATCCAGGATATCAAACAGCGAGTATGGGATACATGATAAACCTACAAAAATAACAATTAAAACACTCCAGTCAGATTTAAATTCCAACCCAATTCTACCTTCATTAAGGAAGCATGAATAAATAAACAACTAATAGTGTAGGGTCTTTCATGGTGAATACTCAAACCAGTGCCAACAAAATAAGAAGTCAGCAGGTGTGGATATATAATATGCCAACATAAATCATATAGTAATTAAAACACTGGAATCAGGTTTAAATTCTAACCAAATTCCAAGACTACATGAATAATTGTAATTACACATATTAACAACTAAATTGTTTTCCTTACCCCATTATTAATTCCAGTGGAGCAAGATAATTTTCGCGCTTTCATGTACACCAAAGTAGACACATCCTCTCCAGGTTTCAGCAGTTCATCACAAATGGGACATTTTTTCAGAGGCGCATCTTGCAACCATTTCAAAAATTCCGGTCCTAAGAACTCGCTAGACCTTATCAGGGATTGAGGCAACTGGACTTTAGGTGTACTAGTTGACCCTTGAGAGTAATCATTATCAGATGATTCAACTAATGTTGATGGCAACTTTTTAATTTCAGAAACCATTTTCTCCCACTTATCCTTTTGATAACTATCATAGCCGGGTAGCCATCGCGACAAAAAATTGGTGCCAACACCTAGAAAGTATTCGAAACTCAAGACCGCGAAATCATGTGAAACTACACCCTTGGTATCCACTTCACTGAATTCACAAACTATAGACTCCACTCCAGGTATAATTTTTTTATTTTTGCTAACCACCATTGATATTAATCCAGTATCCAACAACGTACATTTCAAATCAAAAAGCGATCCCATTAGGCCAAGTTGCCCACGAAACGTAAATTCCAACACCGTATAGTCTTCTTCCGCCATCTGCAAGCCGCACCCAATAACCCACAAATCAAATTATGCATGCTAAAAAAATCAAGAAGCAACAACAACAACAACATCACCATTACCCAATTGCGTCAATAATTAATTCCATTAAATTATGCATGCAAGTAATTCTCTGACAAGTAACATTATCATCACAACAAAACAACCATCAAATCTTCATCAACATATATTACACCCTAAATTCTTACAAGATTGTAGTACTCCCTATGATTTAAGCATGCAAACATCTCGAATCATGATTACCCCCACAAAATTTTAGTAACTAACCCACTTGTATTTTTAACCAAACAGAAACAAAACAAAACAAGAAAAGCATAAATTAACACATCCAAGTTATAAATGGCTAAATAAAGTCGAAAACACAAATTAAACTCAAATGAAAACAACACATTGTATCAGAAGACCGTCTCAATTATGAAAACCTGAAGGTGACGATTAAGGCTCGATCAACCGTTCTTATACTTTTAGCAGTCGAGTCTCAAATTCTATATAAGGCGATAAAAACAGCAATTACATGTAAGAAATTGAAATAAAGTACGTAATTTTAGTTGAATTTCTTGCTAACAAAGCCAAAAGGTGAAAAAATAACGACACTTTTAAAGTGATCGACAGTACAGTTTCTTGATTTTACTTTTTTTTTTTTGTTGAAAGAAAATAGAGTGAAGGTGAGGTGAGAAGTAAAAATGGTGAATACTATACTTTTTTACCTTCTTTACCGAAACTGGAATAAGTTTTGGACGAACAGCTGGCTGTTCTAGTGAATAATACAAGTAATTTGAGGAAGGGTGTTACACGTTATTTTCCCGCTAAAATGGTAAATGTTGTTTTAGCAATTTATGCTATTCGTGGATTGTGTAAGAATTGTGATAACTTAAAAGTAGGTTTTAGTTTTACTATTGCATTGGGTTAGGTTCGTGTTCGTATCACTTGTTTGTATTGACCTCACATATATGAGTAAGTCTCAATCAAAACCCGATAATTGTTTGTTGGGTTCGAATTGTGTTTTTGTGTTATGTCATGTGAATGTTTGAAAAGTGGAAATATAAATAATTTAGAGTCGGCTTTTAATAAATGGGGTATATTCATTTCTTGTTTGTATTTACTATTGAGAGAGCTCATCAACCCAAACTTGAGCCACTTTCATATCGTGTTCGTGTCGATCCATTTCCACAAATAGGTTATTAAGCCTCAGCTCATGCTCGGTAATTTCTTGCGCGTTTCCTGTAGTAGTTTTAGGGCCTGTTATTGTTTGGTAGCTCTAGTTTTGTTACCCTAATCCCGCTCGAGTACCCGACATACCTAGTGATCTTTAATTTTTTATTTTGAGGCATTATCAATCAATACTTATCATCTCTATTTATAGTTTATAGTTTATTCTATCCCATGTGCAAGAGGTAGAATTGTGAAGCACTATAATGATTAAAATACTCTATCAAGCATTTCTTTGTCCCTTGTATAGAGTTCAATTGATGTGAGAGATAGAGGGAGTATAAGATAAAATTATGTCCAATTATCTAATTCATACACTATTCATTTAAGATTCAAATTTTCAAATTAGAGTCATTTTCAAAACACGCTTTTTAAAACTTTCTCCTTTTGAGAAAAGATAGAAAATTACAACAAAATGTTGCCAAAATTCAGACTCGTGGGTCAAAAATTAAAGCTTAGTATAATTTAGACCATAGGTCGCAGGTGACCCAGACGGGACCRTGACCCAATGAGTTAAGTATTTGATCTGCTTATTTTTGGATCCATCCAGGTCTGGATCCAAGTTGGATGTTACGGATCCTGGGTTCTACTAATTCCAACCCTGACCCAAACCCATTGCCATCCAAGGCTCCAAGCTTCCCAACTCGAAACACATGGACTATAAGATGGAAATTTGTGGAAATTAGACGCYCAAACTATCAACGGTCAGTTCATCTACAGGTAACACAATTTTTTTGGAAATAATATATATTTACAATCTGGAAATTTGAAACCAAAAATGGAAAAATGTAAAACAAAAAAAAAATGAAAATTATTAGTACTATCGTGATTAAGATATTCATTCCTTATGACCTTGTCGTCGCAATTGAGCTCCCCAAGTCATGCTTGTTCTTTCATCTTTGTGCGTACGTCTATTCTTCAGTCCGGATAGCTGGCTTCGGCAACTAGTTTTTCGGTCGCTTTTATCTTCCATTTTCTACAGCCAAGAACGATAGCAAAGACATTCCAGGTAGACAATTTTGATCAAATATTACAGACCAKAAGAACTACCTCTTCAAGTCTTCATACATAGCYAGCCTCCTATCTCAAGTATTAACACAAACCCTTGGACATTAAGACAGTGATAACTAATCCAAAATGAGTAAAATTTTGACATGTATATGCGGAAAATGAACCCGCAAAATGAGGTTGTGTTATTTCAACCCTTATCAGTTACCTCACATAACAACACTCGTCAATGTGTATAACAATACAATCACGCTTACTCGCGGGGATATTTAAATTGAATCTAGCTTACGTTTTCTAAAATAAACATGGATCTGAATTCTGTACAGTTCTACCTTAAACGTATACAAGGTGGAAGCCAAACTGTTATGGGTCCGTACCCGCACATGTCCAAAACACATCATCAAGGGTTAGAGCATGATTCGGTACCCGACAATTCAGTAGGCAAGTATGAAACTTAAAAGTAGAAGTCAATTATGTACCGGAAAATACTCGGACAACTAGTATGAAAGTAGCTGGCCGGAGATTTGTATGGTTGGTGGCTTGGTGCGCATCAATTTGCCAATCATTATCCCCYTGCAATATGATGCCACAAAATGGTCATAATTTAGCAGGTTTTAACTGATCTGACCACAATCAGAAAACACTTTCTATATTTATCTATTGCTTCCTGACTTTATTCCGGTTGAAGCTAACGTTACTTTTTAATCTGAAGTTTCTCCTCCTTGTTAATGGCTTTAGCCCAAGTTCTGCGGTTGTTTTTCCCCTCTCTTATAGAGAATATATCGTCTTGTCCATAATTGCGTGTAATTATTCTTACCATATTATGTTATTACCATATTCACGTCTGTAATTATTTTCCGTATCATTAGCATGATATTCTTGTATAGCTTTAGAAATATCTTGTAATTAGGAAGCCCTAGAATCGTCTCATTGTAATCACTATAAATAGTGTACTAGTATCATTCAATAAAATTATGCAATTCTCAACTTAATGAAACGTCTTCCGTAATTCTCTAAATCTATCATGGTATAGAGCCTTGTGCTCTTGATAGAGGTTAAACTCTCGGAGTAGATCCTCTGTCCCGAAAATCTACCCTCCCAAAACCCGACCCACTTCCGCTGYATTCACCCGCTTATTGCATCAAACGTACACCGTCGCTTTCGTAACTTTGCGAACACCTTCTAGGCCATCACAACAATTCACCACCGTGACCACCAAAATCGACCATCTTACCACCTTACCACCATCGTCACTCGACCTCATAAACGANAGCCACCGCTGCTCCTTGTTCACGCCACCACGAGTCTCCCCTGCATCACACGCATAAACGGCATCGACACACACCATACTTTGCACCTCCACTAAAACCCCGACCCCGTCATCAATCGTCACCATTCACAAACACCGTGGCACCATCATTCGACCACCGTGCTACAACCCAGTTCGACACTTCTCATCGCCTGTAAACCTAATTTATTGATAGGTGTCGTACCCTATGCAAAAATACCCTAAGCACAACAAATAAATGTAGTATATAGGGGTCGAAATCCACAGAGACGCTATGTAATTTT
>VHZZ01014662.1:5148-16213 GCA_009801015.1 Silene noctiflora
ATATATGTATGAAACATGCCAATTTCTAATGCCAAATTGCCTTTAAAGAGCCAATATCGTATATTAATCCGGTTTTATGGATTAGGTGATGAGGATTATGGGAAGTATAGCAAAGGATCTAGTCTTAAGTGGGTTAGGAGGACGTAACATTTATCTTAAGAGGGGTAGGATGCGACAAAGAGAGTTTGATGGTTGTACCTGTTGTGGTATATTTGGAAGCTTGAGCCTTGGTGTAGAATAAAGGATGGATTTATGTTATGATTGACACTAGTAAAGGTCATGGCAAGGCTTGTAGTAGTATGATGTTTATGAGTGTGAGTAAACTTCAAGGACGAAGTTCATTTTAAGGGTGGTAGAATGTAACATTCCGTTTTGGTGGTTGACCTCGCTTGGTGGATTGTCCTTATATAGGATTTGCTAGTGGATGATATGTTAGTAGGACGGAGTTAGCGACATTTGTGGTTGGTATTCGGTAGTATTATGGAGTTAGTGTTGAGAAGCTATGCTATAGTTGATACGACATCATTAGCCGCGTTATGGAGGTAGGCATGGTAAGCACGGTTGATGGAGCTAGTGTCGAAAATGGGGGAAGTGAGTTGAGTGGTGTTGGATGGGGAGCGTTACGTGTACATGTTTTACAGGTTGGGTTTGAACTTCGGGGACGAAATTCCTTTTAAGGAGGGAAGACTGTAATAATACAGTTCCTTTGTCCCTTTTATCTTTTCTAAAACCTTTCAAGAGAGAAAACAAGTTATGTTGGTTCTTCTTCTTCGCGTTGCTATAAAATCCCAAGGCTTGTGTCGTCGGAATTCAGTGTTCTTTATGCCGTTGAGTCCGTAGCGTTGTGGGTAAGATCCTAGTATCGTTTTTATGTTGTTCCGTCAATTTTAATTAAACCCTAATTGGGTAGATTTGGGAGTTTTGGGTGTTTGATTGGCTTAGTAGTAATTGCATGATTTTATGTTTGGTTATAGGAGGTGGTTTCGTAGAGGAAAGCTTTTGATCCGCTGCATTTGATTGCTAGTTGGTGATTGCGCTTCAGGTAGGGTTTTCCTACTCAGTTATTGAATACATGTGTTGTTAGTTAATTGGTGATGATTGTGAATATTGTTGAACTTGATGGTATTGGTAATTGTTGTTGTATAATTTTATTGGATGTTTTGTCTGTGGTTCGCGAGGCGCGCCCTTGGCTGAGTGGAGTCACTTGCGGTAGTGGCTTCACGCCCTTGATTCGCCCTCTGTGGAACCCGYCACARGAGGGGATGTGCACATTAAGGAACTTGGGTTTTCGCTCGGAGTAGATGAGCGGGGATTTGGTGGGWACGGCTGCGGTCCCCCAATGGCGGCGTGGAATGCCTGTTGCGATGGGTATTCTGGCAGAGCTACACACTTTAGTGTGTAGTCAGGTGTGTGGAGATGTGACGGATTTGGGTGATCTGTGTGATCTTTTGTATCTTGTCTTATGTATTCAGTAACTGACCCCGTTTAAATGTTTTAAAAACTATGGTGATCCATTCGGGGATGGTGAGCATATATTGAGCAGGTATGAGATGGATGCACATGGGATAGCTGGGTTGTGTCACCACGAGAAGTCTAGAAGTCTCTCGTTGTGTCTTGAACATTTTATTACTTTTAGTTGGTTTTCCGTTTGGAACATTTGTATTATTATTAGACGGTTTTGGGTATTTGGCTTTGTAATCAGTTAAGCTTATTTATCTCAAGTACGTTTCTTTATGGTCTATTTGATATACATTGCCTCGGGTAACCGAGATGGTAGCACTTCTATGCCTAGGGTGGCCTTGGTAAGGCACCTTGGTGTGTGGGGGTGTTACAACTATATATACCCCTCTTGTAATTAGAAAAAAACTAAGCCCTCTTAGAGAAGGTTTAGATTAGATTGGGAATAGATTAGACTTTATCCTTCCTTTAATGTTTCAACAATCAATCTTTCAATAATTGTTCTTTCAATTCTCATCTTCAATAGTTTACATTTTGATTTCTTGGGTATATATTTGAAGATTAAGTGACAACTCTTCGTCTTTATACAAGGATCCACCTTTATGTATGTTCATCTCTACTTTTCAAGTTAGTAACTTTTTTATCCCTTGTTAATTACCTTACTAGATTATTCATCATGTTTATGCTTGTTAAGATGTTTGACACCATTTATGACATGTTAACCATGATGATGTGTGAGTAGTCTCTTAGGTAAGGTTAGTGGGGGATTAGGGGAGTAATTATGGTTAAGATCTATGCTTAATGAGGTCATATGAATGATTGTATGTTGTGTTTTTAACTTTTGCACATGTTATGTTTGATGAAATGCTTGATTGACAACCTAGCATGATTCTCTATCTTTTCAACAAGAGTTGTAAGACATAAATCAACTCAAGGCTTGTTAGACCATGCATATATTTGAATAGGGATACCCAAGTCGTTTTAGGTGTCGTAAGCTATAAACCAACTCGATACCGAGACCTAAGTTACCCTAGGAATTGTAAGACATAAATTAACTCGATTCCAACACAACAATAATCATTTTCACTTATATGACTCATTATTGTGATCATGTCATGACTCCCCTATGAACCCATGACACCCTAGTGTTTCTTAATCATTTGTTTACAATTTCTATTTACTTGTCTTGCTTTCAATTTGTTTACATTTTCATTGCCATAGTTTAGCTTATACTCAAAACCCAAATTGTGACACTTGCACCTGTTAGAATAGGTAGACTTAGAACCCAAAACACACCGTCTCGTGGATCGACTCTGACTTACCGCTTGCTAATTGTTTCTTGGATTTATAAATGTGTTTGATGGAGCGTGGCGACTAAGCTCTCGCATCAAAATGGCGTCGTTGCCGGAGACAGTGTTATGTGATTAAGTTCTTATTTGTTTGTCTATTTTAATTGTGCTTCTTACCTTGAGAACTTGTTCCTTAAGATCATTTTTCCGTTTTCCTATAGTTTTATTGTTCATAGTTGTTCCTTTGTATAAGCAAGGATGATGGCATATGGCTTTCAACAAGAAGAGTATGAGCAAGGTGGAGGAAATAGGTATGACTTGTATGAATGGAGAGGGTTTTTTGAGCAAGAAAACACACACCTATCCTACAAATTATACAATGAAAACCCAAATTACCCCACAAGCTTCCCATACCAAAGCCCCCACATCCAAAATCCCTAATAACCACCCTCCCAAAACCCACATTACAACCAAAGCCTAAATGAACAACCAATAGAAGAATTCTTCCAAAACCAAAACTCCTACAATCACCCATACAACCAATCTCCTGTTTGCCCACAACAAGAAGACAACCACAACCTTGACATGAAAAAGTTGGTTTACCAAATGCTTCAAGAACAAAGACAATTCTATTGCCAAATGCAAAAATATGTACAAGCAAGGGATTTGGTTCTCAATGATATCACGGAGCATGAGATAAAGTTGGCAACACGAATAACCTAATTACAAGCCGACAAAGAACTCTATGAAGAACACGTTGAAGAGGAGAGTGATGACACCAAAGAGAGTGAGGTATTCTCTCTTGCTCATTTCCACTCACCCTCACAAATTTCCATATGGAAGACTTAGGAGGAAGGTGTAAATGAGGAAGATAGTGAGGGTGATGAAGAGTTTGAAGGACATTATGAAGCTACCCATGTGACTACCCCACCAACCGTTCCTCTTCAATTCTTGAGCATTGACCACCCCATATTCCAATAATTGGTACCCAACTTTGTGAACATTGTCCATAAATGTTAATTTGAAGGAGTGGCCTCTGATGTGGAAGATGTGAAGTTGGAGGATCCAAGTTCCTTGAGGTCTTGCGAGTACAAAAGTGTGATATTTTATGAAGAAGATATGAGGTTGATTAAATTGAATACTCTTAGCCTTTGTGAGTATGAGGCTGTTTCATTTCAAGTGGACGTTGAGGTGGTGGAGAGAGAGTTAATAAGGAGAAGTGAAGCTCCTATTTATGATTCATATGGGGAGAGTGATGATGACAAGCAAATGGAAAACGATGATGAGGAATATGAATCATGCAATGATTCATGGAATGAAGAAAAGATGCAATTAAAAGATCAATGGAATTGTGAGATTGCCTTGCTTGAGGAACCCATCCTTGAGAAGTTCGAGGTATGCTTTCATGGAAAATATGAATGTCTCTTTTCTATTGACTATGAAGACCTTTTTGCACCCACCATGGATCCCATGATTGTTGGAGATGGTATTGTAGACCTGCTCCAAGAGGTCAAATTGTCATTTAAAAGGTACTTGGTGGAGAAGCTCAAGAACAAAGTTATGAATGAGCTTACTTGTGGAGACTTGGCACCTACAATCCCTATTTCTAAGCCATCCCATCATCAAGACTATAAAAATTATCCTACCCTTGTAAGATATCCTATCCTTTTACTTTACATTTAGCTTAATTACATATGCATTTAATTTAGTATAGTTTCATCTAGAATCATTTGAGTGCTTGTAACCAAACCTTCTATCTTTTTGCATTGGAAACAATGTTTTGTTCGGTTTGGGGAGGTTTGATTACAAGTACTCCGAGTTAATTCAAATTAGCTCCATTTTAAACAAAGTATCATGCATCTCATCTAGTATCACTACGCCAATTCTGTACATTAATAACGACCCTGTAACAACGGGTTACTGCATACAATAATGTAAAATAGATAACCATTGCTCAAATATTGGCGGAAACCTCAAGCGCGAAACAATTGTTCATAACAGGTTTGTAAACCGTTGTTATATTGTGTTTGGAGAACGGTGTTATCAAAACCGTTATTACTTTTTGAATTATTTTTTGTTTTTTTGAATCAACATTATTTGACCAGTAAAACATGCAAAAAGGTGTGACTCAAACAGTATATATAGCCGTTGTACATGCATGTAGTCGTTAAACTATTCAATTTGGTCTATAAATACGTCCTAATGTTTCAGTTGTTTATCAAAAAATTTCAAACATTTACTCTTAACCTCTTTCATTATAAATTCTCTCTCTAAATTTATCAAACATATATATGGCTATGTGGATGAGGGAAATCACCCAGGGGGATGCCTTTATTTCATAAATACATTTTATCTTTAGAAAAGAGTCACCACTAAATTTTTAAATGGAATTTAGAAACCAATTTTAGAGATTATAGGTCTTTGTGAGATTACGTGTTAGGAAGTTTGATTAATTTCATTAATTAACACCCAATCCCGCCTGTTACAATAACGGTCTCTACTAAGCAAAACAATGGCTATTTGGCTATGTATCACATGCGAATATGCAATAATTATTTTAAACCCTAACATGTGAATGTCATTCTATGTCGATTTAATGCACATATAACTTGTCAAGTTATTTTAACATACGAGATTCATTTAAACTATTATAGTAAAAATAAACATCAAAAGGAGGATTAGAATATTCTTACTCTAGCGGCGCTTCATTAATTGTTAGTTCATTGCAATAATTGTAATAAAGCAAATAACAATTAAACATACGAAATTGCAAACAAAAGGACAAATAGACAAGAGGAAAACTGTGGCCTTAGGGCACGGTTCCCGAGGTCACACGGTCTCATATGGGTCANAAATTGCAAACAAAAGGACAAATAGACAAGAGGAAAACTGTGGCCTTAGGGCACGGTTCCCGAGGTCACACGGTCTCATATGGGTCATACTTGGCGTAATCTAAGTCAAGTCAGGTTTAATTCAAGTGACATGCGATAATGCAAAGCATGAGATGAACAATTAAGCATATAATCAAACTAATTATTTCATAAATAGCTAAACATCCTTAAGACCAATAAAGAGACTAAATTAATGTCTAAAACAGTCCTTAAATCATATCATGACATATTAAATCATCTCAAAAATAAACTTATCAAGTAAAATTCATGAAAATTGATTAACATGTTGAGAGGTTTCAATTAATTCTTAATTAAAACAAATAAAGCTAAAGATGCAATTCTAACATGTGAGACAAATTAAGCATACATAAAATTAGAACAATTCTAGCCTAATGAACATGTGATATACTCGGCATATACACGACATACATATCGAAATAGACTGACGCAAACAATTCTAATTTACGCGATTTCATGCAATTCTAATTAATTAAACAAACATGTGAAACAAATCAAATGAGTCAAATTAAACACATTAATAAGACCATAAAAACCGAGACATAGGACATATTATCAAATAAGTCGATCTTTAACCTAATTATTCCATAACAAGATCAAACATGCTAATTAACTGAATAAAACATACTAATTAAATAAAACATGTTAAACAAATCAAATAATATGATTAAATAATTAAAGATGCAAACTTTAACATATTAAAACAGGCCTAATCATAGATCTAATCATATCGTGCTCAAATTATTCTAATTCAAACAAGAACGAATTAAATTATCGATTAAAACAATTAAAACATGTTATAAGCAATGCACAATTGACCGTAGAATAATCTATCTTACAGGAAATAAATCCAAACACAAATATAGGCCATCCATCGGCACATACATAATAAATATCCCATTCTACTTCATTCAATATCGACAAAATAACAAACATCGTTCATTAATACAAATAAAACGATAAATAAAGTACATAATAAAAAGATGATAAAAAAACGAAATAAAAGGGAAAATGAAGGAATTTTGGCTCCCTCAACTTACATGTATCATTGATCGATATCTTAGATCGTAATAGATTGTAAGGTTTTATCCCGAGAGGCCATCGTCGACGAAAACAATTAAATTTTACAAAAATGGAATTGAATAACACGTTCGAAAAAACCGACTTGAGCAGCCAACTTTGAATGCTCACCACGACTTCGTTTCTTAACCAAAACGAGATTTGAAAGATGTTATGGAAAATAGAAATTATGGATTTTGTGAATATGTAAACGGATCAGAAGGTTTGAGAAGATTTGAGCAAGAAAAATGAGGTAGAAAACAAGGCAGAAGGACGAAAACAGAGATTGTTGCCCCTGTTTTCGTGGATCTGTCTAGTCTTCTCCTTAGGTTTTTTTTGCTACGGTTTGGACGTGTATGCTGTGAATGATATGTATGGTTGCTAACAGGTGCTAAGGGTTTTGAATGGTTGAAGTATATGGGTATTTATAAGGATAGAAATAGGATTAGAAGTAGGGTTTTGGTTTTGGACTGTTTGTGTTTGTGTGGGGTTTTAGCACGGTTTTCAAGGGGATTGGGATAGGGTTTGTTTGTTTTCTTATGGGGAAAGATAGTAGGTCAATGTAGGTAAGTGGGGAAGCTTAGAATGGAGGAATTGGAGTCCAAATAGGGCTCGAAAACTCGCTGAAAACAAAGTGCAAAACACGGGTTGTTTGTCGCGTTTTGGGTGGGCTGTTTTGAGCATGGTTTTGGACGGGTTTGGGTGGTGTTATGGGGCCAAGAAATGATGGTTATGTGGGCTGGAGAGGGGTGTCTTGGATGGGCTAGATAAGGGAGGCATTGGTGGTGTTTGGGTGTGTCGAATGGGTCGGGTTTGAGGGTTGTGCAAACACGGGTTAAAGGGTGTTAGATGGGGGCTGGTTTGGGATCTTTTTGGGCTGGGTTCATGGGGGTTCGAACCTGGGTCAATGGGTTGGGTAAGTAATTGGGTCAGTATACTCAAAATTCGTGCCAATTCGCAAAGAAAACGGGCTTAAAAATCGAGTTAAAATCGAGCATTAAATCGCTTGTTTATCGAATTTTCAACTCGTTCCTTGAAACTTTCGAAATTCGATTTTTCCAATGAAATTTCTAAATTTAATAAAATAAATATTTTATTTTCAATAAAATAAATATTATAAATAAAATAAATTCGAATTAAATAAATAAAATTAATTTGAAATTAATTAATTTAAATTTCATTTAAATTAAATCAAACGAATAAAACATTAAAAAAATCATTAACAAAATGTTTCATCGGCAACGTCCCTTTTACATCGTAAAACGAACTCAAATAACGATATGACAAAATTTGAAGTACATGTTGTCCTATCATCATCGGGTGTTTGATGAGATTTCTATAAATGCCAGTATCGACAGATACGGGTATCTACAGAGCCCCCACTTTGACTGAGCTTGGACGGGCAAAAGTCAAAGTATAGCCCAAGTCTAATGACCTGAGGATTCCGCTGGTCATTTATAGTCCATTCGACTTGCGTATGTAAGCTCGCCAGCCATAAGAAGAGATCATACCTGAAACACAGTTCTAGACGCCTATGCTTTTTCCGTTGCTACTTCATTATTTTAGTCTTCGACCCGTGGTTTCACCACTTTCATCAACTTGCATGAATGGTGGTTTGAGCCTTATCCTCAGGCGCCTATGTATCCTTTTATGACGGAATCAAACCCGCATCGTAGTTCGGCATTCCCAAATGGATGGGCTTTCTAAAAGGAGGTTGTCATCTCTTTTGTCATTTGCTTTCAGCTGTGGAATTCTTCCCTCTGATATTCTTTGGTGGATGTCATCCATTCATTTGCATAATGGTCTTTGGAGCCTACGGCTACAGAGCCCCCAGTTTGAGTGTACCTGCTTAAACTTGGTAGAAAATCATGTAACATATATATCATGTAATGAAAATGTCATTGACATGAGTTGCAAAAATCATTTTAAAAGGGATAGGTCGTCGACCTGGATAAGGTTTTGAAATGGGCCATCAACCCGAACATTGCTTTGAAAATGGGTCATCGACCAAAATAACATTTTGATTTTGAAAAAAATGATCATCGATCATCTTGAATTTGAATTTGAATTTTGAAATTGATGATGGGTCATCGACCTGAATAACATTTTTAATTTTAAAATAATCATCGATCTTGAATTTGAATTTGAATTTTGAAAATGATGATGGGTCATCGATCCGAATAACATTTTGAATTTGAAAATGATCATCGATCTTAAATTTTAATTCGAATTTTGAAAATGATGATGGGTCATCGACCCGAATAACGTTTTGAATTTGAAAATGATCATCGATCTTGAATTTGAATTTTATTTTATTTTTAAAAAGTTTTTGAAATGCCGGTTTTCGAAATGTGGGCGAGTAGACTCGACTTGCATTCTGAAACACGACACAAGACTTGTAATTATGATGGGGACCCAAAATTGAGGTGGACATATCCCGCTACCCTCAAACAAAAAGAAAAATAAAACTCTGTCAGTGTGTACGGGTTTTAACTCAAATGTTGACTCGTTGGGGGTAGAAATGTAAATTAGCCGTTCTGACTGCAAATGGATCAAATGACAGGGGGACTGGCCGGACGGCGCGCATCCCGAGGCTCCATGGTGACCGGTTTCCATAAGGAAACGGCTTCCTTAGATTTGATGAGATTGGCTTTCCTTAAGTCTTTAACTCAAACTTTCCTAATCCCGGTAGAATTCCAAAATATTGAGTTTCCTAAAATCACAAGGAATCTCCAACTTTTTCCCTATATAAGGAGGGGAAGACATGGATAATAGAAACACAATTCTCTCTTCAACTTCTTTCTCTAAAAAAATCTCTCTAGAAAAAATGAATTCTCTAGTAGGAACTATAAAGGGTTGGGCTAAAGATTTCAAGGGGTGAGAAACCCAAGCCTTGATACATGCTGGTATTCAACCAATACTTCCCTATGTTCAAATTATTCTTCAAACTGCATTTCTAGTTCAATGCTTGAGAAAGTGGGATCCAAATCACCATATTTTTGCTTTTCCCGAAAGGGAAATCTGCCCTCTTCCCGAAGAATTCACCATCGTAGGGGGATGAAAAGTAACACAAGAGCATGTTGTTCCTGATTTTACTGCTGATTGGGTTAGAGTATACTGTGAATATCTAGGCTTGAATAGCAAGGAGGCCCACGTTGTGATTAAAGGAGAGCAAGTGGATTTAAATGGTCTAGTTCACATCTTTCGAAATGCAAACGATCCTGTCATTGCCACTGTGTATCGTCGATGGGCCTTTGGCTTGATAATGTTACACATGTACTACTTCGAGGGGTGTATGGATATTGCAGCAGGTCAAGGTCATGCTCGTTTGATAAGAATCGTCGAACAAATGTAGAAACATGCAAACCCAACCCCGATCATTTTGGCTGAGACACTTAGGGGTTTGGATCTCCATAAGATCAACCCTAATTCTCCTTTCACTGGATCAACCCGTCTTCTTCAGGTTTCTTTTCTTTCTTTTTTTTTGTCTTTTCTTTTCTTCTTTTCTTTTTTTCCCTTTTTTTCGTTTTTCTTCTTCATTCTCTTTCTTCTTCCTTTTTTTGATAGGTTTGGTTGGTGTAAAGGCTTAGCTTGATTGACCCACCAAATGATCCGATGAAATACTAATTTAGGAGCATCTGCAACCGTACTTCTCGATTTGCGCTAAAGAAGGGATCCGACTACTGGCGCGAAATACTAACTATCGGGATTGGGTCACATGTTCGGTGGTCTTTTACATGGCTTCGCCTGGGTTTTCTTACTGGGCTTCGTGATGTCGATAGGACACGCTACATTACTCTATTGGTCTTGGATCGATCCATATACATTTACCCTGACCGGATTCTCCGTCAGTATGACTGGAAACAGGTGGCTTCCACTATCGAGGCCGCACAAGGCCTTCCGTTCGACATCACTCGTGCTCCGTGCCAAACTTGGCTCCGTTCCTGGCATCGCAAGACTACTCGGGCTCTTCTTGAGCCCACTGCTTCAACTTAGGTATCTCAATCATATATCAAGTGGACTATTGAGACATCATTTGAAACTAGGAGAAGGTTATACAAAGATGATATTGTGGACTGGAAGAAACATGAAGAGGCTCTCAGAAATTGAGCATTCTTCACCAGACCGACTCTTCTTTCAACTGGGCCTGAGACTAGGACTGACACGACTAACAGGACTAGTCCTAGGGGTTCGAGTGTATGGGGTAGACTAGGTGTTCGGCTGGACGAAGGGCCCACCTTGGCCGAACGAATGGGTCTTCGACCGAGTGCAAGAGATAGGCTGGGCCCGTGTTGAGTATATATTTATATATGTTTTGATAATGACAAGTGGTTTATATTTAATTATACA
>VHZZ01014663.1:8606-19023 GCA_009801015.1 Silene noctiflora
ATTTTCAAATAACAACACAATAATACCAGAATAACACCGAAGTAACAACACAGTAACACTAGAATAACGACAAAATAACACCAGAATAACAATACAATAACATAGTACGACATAACAGTGTAAGACTGCCATCTCTAACATCTATGATTGCTCCTGCAGTATGGAGAAAAGGTCGTCCTAGAATGATGGGGACATTGGAGTCTTCAACCATGTCCATTACTATGAAATCAACCGGAATAAAATACTTCCCTACTCTGACTGGCACATCTTCTAAGACACCCATAGGGCTCTTTAAAGATTTTTCGGCCATTTTTAAGGTCATAGTAGTGACACGAAGTTGACCCATATTTAATTTTTTACAAACAAAGTACGGCATAACAGTAACGCTAGCTCCTAAGTCGCATAATGCTTTATCAATAGCTAAACTACCAATAGTACAAGGAATAGAAAATATCCCTGGATCTTGTAGATTAGGAGGTGAGTTAGCTTGAAGGGCAGCTGCGTATGTCTGAGTGAAAGCTACCGTCTCTATCTCATCAAAAGATCTCTTCTTAGATAGTATTTCCTTTAAGAACTTTGCATAAGCCGGCACTTGAGTGACCAATTCAGTAAATGGTACACTAACTTGCAAATTCTTCACTACCTCCATCAATTTCCCGAACTGCGTATCCAGCTTGGATTCTTGTAATCGTTGGGGAAAGGGTAGTGCAATTTTGATGGGCTCGGCTTCTTTGGTCTTTTTCTCCACTTGCGAATCATCGTCAGCAGGCAAGGGTGATACTCAATCAAGTTTATGGTGTACTCGATCGAGTATTCTCTGTGGATCAATTGCCGTAGCTGAAGAATTCGAATTAGCAGCTTCCTGGGTTATACTCGATCGAGTTTAGCACCACTCGATCGAGTATCAGCTGCTTCAGTCTGGTCGCTGATTTTCTTGCCTCGTGTTTTATCCTTACTTGATCCATTCTCGTCACGACCCAACTCCTGGCCACTCAACTCCTTAACAACAGCAACCACATCACTGGGCATCTCCGGATTTTCAAAGGAAGTACCACTCCTCAAAGAGATAGCATTAACATGCTCATGTGCTTGTTTACCTTGAAGAGGAAGGTTGTCGGGCTGTTTAGATGGATTTTGAATTGCCAACTGAGCCACCTGGGTATCCAGAATCTTGTTGTAAGCCATGAGTTCAGAGATTAAGGCTGCTTGTTTATGTTGAGCCGCAAGGCTCTGTTGCAACATAGCCTTCATCTCAGCTAGATCGTTACTGGGAGCCAGTGGAGGAGGTTGTATTGGCTGGAACTGTTGAGACAACCTTTGATAATTACCCGGCTGATTACCCCTATTCTGAGGCACAACATACGTGTTCTGCTGCGGGTTTGAAGTAGATGCATTATGGCTTCTTTCATGGAAGAAGTTGGAGTAAGGAGTACCTTGCCTGAATGACTGAAAGGCATTTACTTGCTCAATTGTGCTCATACATCTCGCCGCAGTATAACCCTCAATGTCGCATCTTTCACAAGACACCTCTCATTGGATCATGGCATAAACTGTATGCTGCTTACCCAAGGACTAGGATGTCTTCATTTTGGCTATTCAGGCACTTAAGGCCTCTAACTGGGACGCGACAGCACTGTCTGCACTTCCACCTCGAACACTTCCTCTTGGATTACCATATTCAGCAGTGTGAGTGGCTATCTCATCTATCAACTTCCATGCATTATTGTCATTTGTATTATTCTGGAATTTCCCATTAGAAGAGGAGTCAAATAGAGCTCTATTATCATCATACAAGCCATTGTAAAATTGATTACACAGGAACCACTTCTGGAAGCCATGGTGTGGGACAGAACAGATAAATCTTTTAAATCTAACCCATGCTTCATTAAAGGCTTCAGTAGGCCCTTGTTTAAAGCTTGTAATTTGACCTATTAGCGCGTTGGTCTTCTGTGGAGGAAAATATCTCTTGTAGAAGGCAAGAGCTAAAGAATTCAAGTCGGTAATGCCTAAACCCTCCATGTCCAAATCTCGTAACCATTCTGCACCACCATCCTGTAGGGAGAAAGGAAAGAGCACTTGTTTCACCTAGTCTTTATTCACCCCCGTAGTCAAGGAGATTGACGAACTTCTCCATATGTTTCGCAGGGTCTTCCCCAGGTGCTCCTCCAAACAAGTTTCACACCACTAAATTGATATGGGAGGGGTGAATCTCAAAAGTTCCCTTATTAGTAGTAGGGAGCTTGAATCCTTTAGGTATGGAGTCCAGGGTAGGCTCAGAGTGACTTGCTAATGTAGGCATTGTAGCAGAACTAGAAATAGCAGAAACTGATGTGTCCTCTTGTAAGGATTGATCTTCTGCGAAAAGAAAGTCCTCGTAGAAGTTGGACTCTAGGCAGATACTCGATCGAATACGGCATACTCGATCGAGTATCTGCCTAGAGTCCAACTTCTATGAGGACTTTCCTTAATTGATTTATTTTATACTATAAATACAAAAACTCGGTTATCACGTTAGATTATGCTTTTATTATGTTAGGTTAGACTTTATTTTACGTATTATTCACATAAAACTCTTAGATTAGGTTAGCTAGTTTGTTTATTGCTCAGATCTACAATCACTCATTAAGCCTTTCTTTACGGTATTCATTAATCTCTCTTTAATCCTTCTTGTTTATTTCGTTATGTCTTTAATTATGTCTTTCATCCATCTTATTGTTGTTATTATTAGTAGTATGAGTAGCTAAATTATTAATTTGGGGTGAAAAGGGATCTAGGTTGTTAGAAAGGGGTTTAATTAATGAATTAATGGTTAAACTGCTTTTCTGTTGTTGTTCAGTTATTATCTTAAATCTAGTTGATTAATTAATGGCCATAATTAATTGATTAGTCTTGCAAACATGGATTTTTACCGACCGGATTAAGACTAGTATAGGCTACGATAACTGAATAGAATTGATTTAATGATAGCAATCGCATGTTAAATTGAATCTAAAGGACATATTAGAATCGACCGATCATATGGACTTAAGCAACAAGATTTGCCCTATTAATTAGTTAAATCACACCCTCGTATAACTACCTAGTGAACTTTATCCCCATACTCTTTTATATCATTGATTTTGTCTTTTATTTATCTTGCAATTAGTTTATTTAATCCAATCAACTCTTCAAAGAAATTGTTACTTTTAAGACAGACTTAGACTTAGCAAATAGAATACACCACCTCCTCGTGGATTCAACCCTGACTTACCTCTAGATATTGTTAGTAGTAATTTAGGTTTATTTTGATTAAGGTGATACGACTAAACCAATATATACAAAAAGCGATTCAGGGGAAGCATATAAATATATATATATAAGTGACTCATCATAAACATTATCACAAAAATATAACTATTGTCAACAAATAAACTTTCTTTATTTGAATTGGGTCCTTATCACTCCAACCTAAACCCATCAATGTACGTTTCAAGTTACAAGCAAACACGCACTTGTGATTTATTAATGAGGAAAAAATTCGGCAGCAATTCCCCTCCGTTCTCTAAATACACAATGTAGGATAAATAATTACCCCACATATGTATTTAGAAAACATTAAAGGAATTGTCACCGAACTCTTTCCTCATTAATAAATCACAAGAACATGTGTACTACCAAAGTGACTTGAAACGAACAAAGACAGTTACAAAATGGGCACTATTCAAAAATTACTCCTAATGAGTAATTTTTGAACGGGTACTAGATCAATATAAACAATAACTTCAACAATACTAAAAACACAACTTACAACAAATTCACCAAAACGGAGACTATTCAAAAATTACTCCTTATAATTGTGTCAATTAACAAAAACTAACTAACAATCTACATTTTAATTAACCAACATTTTAAATTTTATATAGCTAATTTGATCTAATTAACATTAGTTCTAGTTTTTAAAAACATTAACATTTAACAAAATTTTCACATCATCATTTAAACTAAAATAGCTACTAACCTAAGTCAACATGCATGAACATCAACAATAATTTCAACGTCATTTATAACAATGGCTTATATCCTAAGTCAATTAACCGAACTAAACAAAAATTAATTTAAAAGAGATTAGAAAAATACCTAATTAAGAAACAAATAATTAAAAGGATGGAGAGAGGAAGGAAAGAGGACACGGCAGGCGGCGGCGGCGGCAGGTGGCAGGCGGAGGTGGCTACATGGAGGAGGAGAAAAAAATAAAGAGAAAAAAAGGAAAAGGAAAAGGAAAAGGAAAAAGAAGAAAGGAACGAGAGAGAAAGGGACATACCTGCTGAAAGTGGCAGCGGAGGTGGCGGTGGTCAGCGGAAGAGATGGAGGGTGGTGGTGGTGTTTCGGGTGTGATAGAGACGAGTTGGGGTTAGTGTAATTAAATCGAATCTGGGAAAGGGAGTGATAGAGACGAGTTGAGTTTTCAGAATATTAAAAAATAATTCTGACGGAAATTCCGTCCGAGATTTCGGATTTTTCTCGCTTTCCTGACGGATTTTCCATCAGGAAAGTCAATATTATCTTGACTTATATGACAGAAATTCGATCAGTTAAGTCAAGATAATATTGAGTTTCCTGACGGAAAATCCGTCAGGAACCCACAAATTACTCGGTTTATTGACGGATTCTCCGTCAGTAAAATCAACGTTATCTTGACTTAACTAACGGAAATTCCGGCAGATGCCTATTAGAGAAATATGACGGAAAAGGCGTCAGTAAAATATTATTCTGACGGATATTCCGTCAGAAATCCGTAAAAATATATAAGCACCATTGACTATGGTCAACGCGCCAAAAATATCTGACGGATTTTCCGTCAGTAATCCGTCATAATTCCGTCAGTTTCCCTTACTTAACTTACTTAAATGATGGTTTATCTTTTCCGCCGGGAGTGTCGTCACTATTACGAGTTATCTTAATAGTGTTTCTCGGCGTCCCTGAGCCCACACTCCAAATCATGAGAATCTCCATAACAAAGCTTATAACCCGAGGCCGGCTTAGCCGAACGATGCTAAAAAGTCGGGGCACTCATAGGTGCCAGGATAATCTGAATATACCCATACTGCCGGAGAAACCGATCAGGATGGTAAAGCTCAAATATATCAAGAAATCTAATCAAGCCCGAGTAGAGAGACGTCCTACAAGCCCTATGTGGAGCAAAACCGTAAGGAGTCCACGTGACGTGTTGCGCCCTAAGACCATCCAACCTCTGTCGGTGCTCCTCTAACAACTCACGATCTACCTTAAACCTAGGAACCCGTGACCAAGCCTCGACAAGTGGTCTCCCCTCAATATAATATCTGGAGTGGGGTCGAAGTTGGAGAAATTACTCAATATCCAATCCTGAAGCAACGGTAAACAACTGATAAGACCATGAGACTCCGATCGTGAAGCCATCCCCAACTGTTGGTACAAGTACGCTAATGTCACGGCCCCCAAGCATACTTGCTAATATCACCCAAATCATCAAAAAACGATAACATATGGACGATAACCCTATCACCAGACTTGTCCATGAACAAAGTCTGTCCTAGCAACATCATCATGTAAGTCCTGAGTGAGTCAAGCTGGTTACCCGACTCCATAACCTTCCTCAACCTCTTAGTCAACATTCCACCACCCTTATAAAGCGGTGGTTCGACATTCTCAATAGGCACTCCGAAAAAGGCAGCCACCTTCCCTTTCAAGCCGACTTCCTTCCTCGTAACACCTTCCTCCTCCCGAACCATGCCCTCCACAAACACCATTATGCCATCCGCCCATATCCCAAGGATCCGGTAAACATCGTGTAGCAAGATAGTAATCTCACCAAAAGGCATGTGAAAAGTGTTGGTGTCTGGCTGCCACCTCTCTACAAAAGCACTAATCATATTCTCATCCAAACCGGTCGTTATACAATGTCTCAAATGACCAAGCCCACTCTCACTAAATCCTTGAGAAATACCCTCACGCAGCTTTATCTCATTCATCACCTCTAAACAACCTGGCCTCTCGTAACAAATGAGCCACGATCTCACGTTTTCCGGCTCGGTCCAACTAGTAAAAGCTATGTGGCCATCAAAGTTACGTAAGTCGTTAATTTGAGTCAGTCCACCCTCAACCAGACATGTAAGACGCCAAGATAGATCCTTCTTCTTCATATTCTTTCTCCCTGTGGTACTACATGCCTTCAACATACGGTCGATATCAACCTTTACCATCCTGTACCACCTTTTTCGGTGGTAGTTTGGTGGCTTGTCGTCCAAAGTCGAGAGTCATCCTCCTCCTCCTCATCCTGAACCTCTTTATCAAAATGATCCTCCTCCTCATCATCAAAATGGTCACCGGCTACTGGTTCCCTAGATAACGCACTCGGGAAATCAGCCTCGCTCATAACAGGGCCGGGAGTAGGGCTAATGTAGATACCCTTTCCCCGACTACAACGTGGCAGGAATGGTAAGGGTTTACGCTGCTTATATTACATCACTCTTCGGTTTCTCGTACGGTCTAGGGTAGTCATAATGCTATATCCACTATCTGCCATCTGCATTAACGAAATTAAAACGCTAGACTAAGAAAAAAAAGAAAAAACTTTTAATGCAAAAAAGTAAAAATTACTTATTTAAGTAAAAATTAACAGAAAAAAGAGAATTAAAAATTTGAAGCCAAGGACGGACGTTAATATTCAAGTCCGATCATAGGTTAGATGTTGAATTTCGACGTGTAACACCCACGAAATTCTCGTTTTAGAATTTATAACTTAATTAACTATTTTATTATCTTATTTATATTTTAAATCCATTTATATAAAATTGTTTCTTTGCATGTATAATAATAATAATAACTGTCTTAGGTGTGTAGTAGGCTTTGAGACATGTTTTTAAGTGAAATCCGATTCAATTTGAGTTGTTGGGCCTTGTATGACTTATGGCCTTTTCTCCCACTCTTTTCTCTTCATAAAACCCTCCACACAAACCCTTATAACTTCATCTTCTCCACTTAAAATTTCTGAAAATATCTACAACAACCACCACCATTGTTACACATTTTTTACTAAACCTAGATTCACCATAACCTCTTTAATTCTTCACCAATCGGAATCATTTTCACACCATTCTCTCCCTCTCCTCGCCCTCATTCTTTCTATGTTAGAAAGACACCATCTTTCCTTAGATTTTTACAAATCCATCTTTCTAGGTTTAAAGCTTTTCACTCTTTTTCTTGGATTTTTTGTTGGGGAAAAAGCTTGGAGGATTCGGGCTTGGCTATTTGACGATTTGAAGAGAAATAAGGTAACAGTGATGGGTTACTCGATATTACACCAAATTATGTGCTTTAATTGTGAAAGAATTAGTCTTTGTTTGATTAAAGTTGGTAACTTTACATGTTATTAATGTTTCTTGCTTTCTTAATTGTTGTTGAAGGTTGTCTTAATCATTTGAATGGAATATTGAGTGTGTTGTTACTATTGTTTTCAAATCGGTGGAATTAGATGCCTAATTCTGTTAATTAATGAAATCCATCTCCAACATACCCTAGATGTCATGTCTTGATTATGTATGAAATCATTGGTTAAGCTTATTATTGCAATTGTTATCAATTGGGTAAAGTTGGATGCTTGAATGTATTAATTGTTGATTTCCGTCTCAAATTGCGCCATATTTTACATGTCTTAATTATGTTGTGAGATACCAAATATGGAGTATTGCAATGAGTAACAATTGGGTGAAGTTCGGAAGGTAGCAATGTTTTTGGGAGTTGAATTGTGCAGTGAAAAGCGCAGCCAAGCGCAGGCTGTGCAATAGTCTAGTCTGATCATACTGTTAAAAGCGTAGGTTGCGCCACAACTTGACTAGTTTTCGTACAAGGACCATAACTTCCTCATTTTTTTATCCATTTTAGTCTTATAACCTACCGTTAGAACCGTAAGAGGATAAGCTACCACCTCCAATTGGTTTCACCTCAATATCATTTATGGAACTTAAGTTATGATCGTTTTGAAGTTGACCCTTGTTGTAATCAAGTTCTAAACTTGTAGTTTTGAATTGGGGTTTGGGTTTCTTGTTGGTTATTCTTCTTAACCTTGGTTATAATGCTTATGCATAGTAATTTGAGTCATGTTTGTGGGCTCTATTTTATTCTTGAACATGTTGTATTCTCATGAAAATGTCATTATTCTATTCATTCTTTCTTGACTTATATTATGCCATGGGCTTGTATTGTGGACCTTGGGTAACCCTTCTACCATAGTGTATGCTAATGAATGTCTAGGGTTTGGGTTGTTTACTTTTCATCTCGGGTTTTACATAAATGCAACTCGTTCATTATCGCTTGTTTATACTTTATCCAAATGACTTGTAAATGTGAAATGGGATTTTTACTCGTGTAAGAAAGGTATGAAATGACACTATGTGCTTCATATGTGAGTCCCCTTTGGTTTGTTTATGTTTCACCTTGTGCTTCGTATTACTTGATTCATTTGTTATCGTTTGATTGTGATATGCCTAAGTAACATGAAAGTAAGAAATATAATGTTTATTCATGTTATAAGAGTACGAAATGATGTTGTGAGATTCATATCCGAGTCCTTACTTATTCATTATCGGTTCTTTATCGAGTTTGATATGTGAAATGCTTATCTTGCATAAGTACTTGAGTTGAGTCGTTCTCTTATGGGAATTTCATTATGTCTTGTTACTAGCTTGACTATTTTTTACGCCCTACTTGTGCCGTTCTGCCAAGTATGGGTTTACGCCGCTCTCATGCGGTTCTGCCGGGAGTTGGTTAATTGATGCTATTTCCGCCTCTTTCGTGCCGTTCTGCCGAATTTGGGGTACTCGACTTCCGTTCTGTCGTTCGGGTCTTGGATGCGAAACGTTTATCGCATTCCGAATCGGGAAACATGTCTCCCAAAGAGTCTGGCCAGGTTTAGACTAGGATCGGATATGTATTATCGTTGTCCTACCATGAGGAATTGAGTCTAGTGAAGTAAAGGTCCTTCTTGGTTATGGTTATTGGCCTATGTCATTCAACGTGAGAGTTACGTCTTGTGTTGGTTGGATGTAAGAGTCTTGGTCCTATCGGATACTAGAGGTGAGATGCAAGCCTTCTTGTTGTGATATGATCGCCGGGATTGATGCTCTCATCCGTTCTTATGGTGAGATGCAAGCTATAAGTACGCTTGTGACGTTAGTAGCCACGTCCCATGAAATGTTTGCTAAAAGATTTCCAAATTAATGGCTACGATTTCACTCACATGTATTATATTGTTGGCCCTAGTTTATATATGTCACATAGTGTTTGTATTGACTTAAGATTGTGTTATCATTTGATGGATTTATCATATTATCTCATATGAGTGTCTCATATGCCTTTGTTCATGGTTGATTTCACATGCATTGAATACTATTCTTATGTCATAGTGCTTTTGTCAATTGGTTATGTTTCATATGCTCTAATATGCTCTTGCTTATCTGTGTTTTGGTGTAATATGGCTGGGAGAACCCTGAGTTACTCCCCATTGACTGTGTCGTTCATATTTACATGAATGACATGTATTAGTCGGTGCTACTTGGGGTGAAGACATGGGTGAGCTAGCGAGCGTTTTCTTTACAATGAATGACCTTCCTTGTTGTAGTTTAGAATCGTCCTAGTTTTATCTTATATTTTATTTAGGGATTAAGATCCCACTCTTTTAGTTAAGTTGTGTTTTGTATAAAAGCTTTTCTTTAACTCAACTTTGGTTTATATAGTGACTCCACGGTTTTCAATATCAAAGTTTTCAAAACATCGCTTTCTCCGCTGCATAGTTTACGCTTATTGTATTGCATAACTGTGGGGGTTCACACAACGGTTGTGGCCAAATCAAACGTTGAAACCTAACGTCCCGCCCTTGTTCAGACATTGACAAGTCACCAGCAGACGAGTAGATTCATCATCTCCCTCCCAACCTGACGTTAACATTCAACATCTCCCTCCCTACCTAACGTGAACAATCAACATCTCCCTCCCTCCATGACGTTGATATTCAACATCCCTCACCCTTTATGACGTTGAATTTCAACGTCCCTCACCTCTTTCACACCAATAACCACCAAATACGACCACCAACAACAAACCCAACAACAACAACAAAATGCAACGACAAGAACAATCAACGAGCAACGACGACAACAATAAAATTGAATTCAACAACAATATTTTAAAATTATCCAATTGAACTTATAAAAAAAACTAATTTTTCCCTAAGCTAATTCATAATAAACAAACGAAATGGATTTGTATTACTTACTTGTGGTGGTGTTGCGGTGGTCGGTGTTGGTGCTGTCGTGTTGTTCATTGGTGGTGGTGATGCCTCGTGGTAGTGATAATGTGTGGTGGTGATGAAGGAAATCTTGACTCTCAAGATATAACATAT
>VHZZ01014669.1:6406-24081 GCA_009801015.1 Silene noctiflora
ACAAAATGCATATAAGGGCACGCAAACCCGAGCGAATCGGGCTAAAATGAGAAGAAAAGAATAAAGAAATATGACTAATTCGGGCACCTATCAATTATCGTCGTCCTACCAGGAGGAATTGAGTCTAGATAAGTAAAGGTCCTGCATGGTTATGGTTATTGGCATATGATATTCAATGTGAGAGTTACGTCTTGTGTTGGTTGGATGTAAGAGTCTTGGTCCTTTCGGATACTAGAGGTGAGATGCAAGCCTTCTAGTTGTGATATGATCGCCATGATTGATGCTCCCATCCGTTCTTATGGTGAGATGCAAGCCATAAGTACACATGTGACGTTAACAGCCACGTCCCGTGCAATGTTTGCTAAAAGATTTCTGAAGTAATGGCTATGATTTCCATTCATGTGTATCGTATTGATTGACCCCTTGATTACCTATTTCATATGATTTGAATTCTAATCTCATATCTATGTCATGTGTTTAATCCATGATCTATATTGCTTATTTATTCAAGTTCATTACATCTTGTATCTAATATGCCTTGTGTAATTATGTTCTTAATTATGTTCATTTTGATGTAATATGGCTCGGAGAACCTTGAGTTACTCCCCATTGACTGTGGCATTCATTGTTAATGAATGACAGACGATGGTTGGTGTTTTATGGGGTTTGATACTCGTGTGAGCTAGCGGGAATCAGACTTTAGATGATTACCTTTCGTAGCTTAGACTCATTTACTTTTTAACTTGTTATTCGTGGGATATCTTTTCCCCTCAAACCTTTATACTTGTGGTTTGTAAAAGTTTAACATGCCTTCGTTTTCTATTGTTTATTGTTCTTTAGTGAACCCGCGTGCTTTAAAACTAAAAAGATTTAAAAAACCTATAATTTTTGCTGCTTATTACTCGTTATTCGTTACCGTTATATAACAGGGGTTCATAGTTGGTATCAGAGCAGTGATGCTCCCAACGCACACACGTGTAGCCCAACCTTAAACTTAAACTTGACCTTGAATAATGAATGAGAGATGGGTAGAATTAAGGACCTAAGTTGGTAGTCTACTTGTATATACTATTTGGTAGGTGCTAACTTAATTGACTTTTATGCCTTGAGAAGATGGTGCGACCAAGCCACGTTGACAACACGATCATGCAAGCTTTTGCTCAAATACCTCAAAATCAACAATATGCCAATGCTCATGTCAATCCTCGCCCTAACTTCCATGGCAAGAGACCCTTTGTGCCCTCATATTCGTCATGTGCTAACAAGGAGAGGTCCATACCAAGAGGACAAGAGCCAAGTGGACAAGTGCACGGTGGATAATCCCCCTCATCAACCAATAGACTTAGGAATGACCGCAAGTGTTTCTCTTGTAGGCTGGCTTTTCACCCGGAATTAAATGCTATGATAGGCCCTTGACATGCTACCATTGCAAGAAGCCCGAACATCGCTTCAAGGATTGCCTCGAAAGGAATAATGATCCTCCTCTTACTCATGCTCCGGAAGCTAAGCCAAGAATTTTTATCCATGTCATGAATCGAACCGAAGCCACCACTCATCCCGACACCATTACCGGTGTGTTTTCCATCCTTGATCAACCTTTCCTTACTTTTTCCCCTTGATGCTCATCCTTCTTCAAAACTCTGTTTTATTTTACCTTGGACGCTACTTTTGTACCCTCTCGACCTATCATTCGTTTCTTGCTAATCCTCCGATGATGCCTTGTAGATAATTCTCTTTATTTTGTGGAATGTTTTCCATTCTTGATCATCCTTGCCTTATTCTATTTGATACTGGCGCATCTTTATTGTTTATATCTTCCAAGTTTTCGGGAAAGCTAGCCCTTGAGCCTATTGCTAGTGAAGATACTCCTATATCCTTACCCTCCGGAGAGATTATTTCTTGTTCCCTCTCCTACTCCAATGTTCCTATCTCTATTTCAGGAACCATCTTTCCCGCTACCTACTTCGTTTTCCCTTAAGAAATTTGATGTAATTTTGGGTATGGATTAGATATCCAAGTACTATGCTAAATTCAAGTGTAGAGATCAAAAGATTTGTCTGAAGAGTCCGTTAGGTGCCCGTTTAACCTATTAGGGAACCCATTCCCAAAAGGGTGTGAAATTGATTTATGCTTTGAAGTTGGTATTTATGATAAGGAAAGGTTGCCAAGCCTACTTGTGTGTGGTGACCTCAACTAATACTTTGTTGCCAAAGCTTGAGGAACTGCCCGTTGTTCGTGAGTTTGCCGATGTCTTCCCCGACGAGTTACCCGGAATCCCTCCCAAGCGTGATGTAGAGTTCTCTATCGACCTAGTACTAGGAACCGGCCCGATTGCCAAAGTCTCATGTCGTATCGCGCCAACCGAGTTGAAAGAGTTGAGAAAGCGACTTGATGATATGATTGAGAAAGGTTCATCCGACCTAGTGCCTCACCTTGGGGTGCTCCCGTTCTCTTTATGAAGAAGAAAGATTGATCCATGAGACTTTGTAACGACTACAGTGACCTTAACAGTGTTTCTATCAAGAACAAGTATCCTCTACCAAGGATTGAAGATTTGTTTCATCAACTCAAAGGTGCTTCTACTTTTTCCAAGATTGATTTAAGATCCGGCTATCATCAAATTCCCGTTCTTGAGTCCAATATCCCTAAGACCGCCTTTTGCACGAGATATGGATATTTCGGTTTTAAGGTGATGCCCTTTGGTTTGACCAATGCCCCCGCTATGTTTATGGACCAATCTAAGTGTGAGTTTTGGTTGTCTGAGGTATCTTTCCTTGGCCATGGAATATCTAAGGAAGGTTTTGTATGGACCAAAGCTTGTGAATAAGCGTTCCGAGAGTTGAAGAGAAGGTTAACTACCGCTTTCGTGTTGACCCTACCTGAAGATGGTGTGGATTTTGATGTGTTTTGTGATGCCTCTAAGTTGGGTTTGGGTTGTGTACTCATGCAAAATAGGAGAGTTGTTTCCTATGCTTAGCGACAATGGAGAGTTCATAGAGTGAAATACCATACTCATGACCATGAGTTAGCCACCGTTTTTCATGCCTTGAAGATGTGGAGACGCTACCTCATTGGAGTTCATTGTTGTTTCTACACCGATCATAAGAGTTTGAGGTATATCTTCACCCAAAAAGAGTTCAATGTGAGACAACGACGATGGGTTGGAGTTGGTGAATGACTATGATGTAGAGTTGTTATATCATGAAGGGAAGGCAAATGTGGTTGACGATACCCTTAGTAGGAAATCGACTCATTCCTTGAGTTCTATCTGTGTGCTCCCCGATGACCTTATGCCGAGTTTTATAGATTGAGCATAGAAGTTGTGGAAAGTGGTTTTGATTATCTTGGTACTATGGTTGCCGAGCCCATCCTCTACCGTGAGATCCGTGATGCCCTAGTGAATGATGCTACTTTCAAAGATTTTCAAGCCAAGCTTCTTGAAGGAAAATCTAAGGATTGTGAGGTTGATGCCAATGGATATCTTCGTTATCGTGGCCGCTTGTATGTCCCCGACTTCGTTGAATTGAGAAAGAGAGTTATTGATGAAGCTCATCTATTCCCTTATTTGATTCATCCCGGAAGAGATAAGATGTACAAATACTTGAAGCTTCAATTTTGGTGGACTAACATGAACAATGACATTGTGACCTATGTTGGAAGATGCCTCACTTGTCAACAAGTGAAGATTGAGCATAAGAGACCCGGAGGTTTTCTACAACCCTTGGATGTTCCTTTGTGGAAATGGGAATTCATCTCCATGGATTTTGTTATGGCTTTACCCATGACCGTTGGTGGAAAGGATGTCGTTTGGGTAATTGTTGGTATAAGTGAGTGATCATGAGTTCTACTTCGAGGATTAGCTTATAAGTGGATTTGGATGTAGGTTGCGTTAGTGGCTTTGATCTTAAGATTTTTGGAAGGTACTCAAGAAACCAAATAGGGTGGCGTTGTTATTTGAGATGTGAGCGTGTAGCGTTCCCATGTTCTATAGTTTTCCCCTTTCTTTGACCGTGAGCTCTTTCGTTCATACCTCCCTTGCTCATTTCGTTGTGCCTCTTCTTTGGATTTGGGTCTTGTGGCTTATGAAAACCCTATGATTTTTCACCTCCCTGTTGACCCTACTTCGACTTTTACCCCTAAAAAGTTCTTCATAGTCGTGTATCGGTTACGTTTGGATTATATTAGCGTGCCTTGTAACTATGATATCTAGGTTGCATCTCATTTTGTGCAATTTTTAACCATTTCGAGCTACCCGTTTTGGTTCGTTGTTAAAAATTTGTGTTATTTTTGCAAAACTTTACTTGTCTTAAAGGTTTTAAAATGCAAGTCCGCTTTCAACTTAGCATTTTATTGGAGGATTCGGTGTGGGTTATCACTTCTAATTGTTTTTTTTTTTTTTTTGAGACGTCTAATAACTTGTTCTATGCTTATCGGCTTATGATTTTGTCTTTGACCTTGTCTATGATTTGGGATGTTAGCGTTCTTGAATGCGCAACGAGAACTCTTTCATTCATTTGACGAGAAACTTTTGCCTTTGTAAAATTCTTCTTGAAACTTTTGAAGGAATTCTAATTTTTATGATATCAAAACTTGTAAATATTTTGGTTGTCGATTTCTAAAAGTCTGACTTTATCCTTATAACTTTTCGTTTTCCACTTTCAAGGTGGGATGATTGTAACACCTGCACTTTTCGCAAAATAGTTTTAAAATAAGTTAATCGCTTTATTTAAATTAATTATATTTTTAAAAATTAATTTTTATAAAAATATAGCTTAGATGTATAATAATAATAACAATGATAAAAATAATCGTCTTAAGTTTGTAGTAGGCTTTGAGATGTATTTTTAGTGAAATTCGACTCAATTTACGTGTTTGGGCCTATTATGACTAATGGGCTTTTACTCCTACTCTTTTCTCTTCATAAGACATATGAAATAAACCCAAACATCTTCATCCTCCTCAAAATTTCAGCAACTCTTCTCCTTGAACACCCACCGTTGTTACATATTTCCTTACTAATCTTAAAACTCTCATAACTTGCTCATTTCTCAACCAAATCAAGTCATTTGCATGCCAAATTCTTCCTTATTCCGTCCTCCATCTTTCTATGTAAGAAAATAGCCAACTTTCTTCCCCATTCGTGCATGTTGTCCTTCAATAGTGTTCGAATTCTTGCTAATATCGTTCATTTTTGGTGATAAGTGTAGATACCTCGTTTCTGCACCCTTCGACAAACACCCGATGATGATCGGGCCGCATGTTTAATACGCGAAGTGTTATTTCGACATTCCTTTAATTAAACGTCAAGGATTGCCTTAAATAGTCGTGGCAACCCCTTTATTGTCATCTACGCGCCGATACGGTCGTTTTGGCAGTAATTAGAGTATATTTGGAGTCTGGGTCAAAAACCGTCTTCATTTTCAGAAACTATCATCATTTTCTCAAAACCCGTCTCAAATATGAGTCGGGATATTTTTAAGAATCCTGAAATATCTCAAATATTCTTAAGATTTCAAAAATATCTTATTTTGACGAAATAAGGAAACAAATCCTTTCCAAACTATGAAAATGCTGAAATCTTTGCTGCTGAGGGAGAAACAACTCATGGAGATGGCGCACAACCTGTTGCGCCTCTTCCTGAGCTTATTTCCAGCAGCGTCCAAATTTTCCTGGATTCTTTCCGTATTTTAATCCTTCCAAAAATATCACCTTGTGATTAGTATAAATAGAGGCCTCCGCCTAACATATTATTCACGCGAGTGTCCGCCCCTTCTCTTCTCTCTCTCTCTTTGCATTCTAAGACCACATTCTATTGCTACGACGCCTACGTGCTTGAGCGTTCTCGACCACGTAAGCCTAGATCATTCTAGGTATCAGTCACATTTTGCATAGACCTGCCAATTTGACCACTACACTTTAAATCAATTTAATCAATCAATTTTGTTTTCTAAAATCCTTTTTAAGGGCATCTTCGTTAAATTCGTCGAATTAAGTCGTTTTTCGCTTCGCAACATGTAAGTCTGAGGGTGTAAATCCTATTTGTATTTTATTTATGTATTTATAATTATGTAAGGGTCCATGCCGTAAACATGCTTTCAAAATCACGAGTTTTCATACCTTTTTGACGGATCAGCAGGGAAAGACCGTCGAGAAGAAACGCAACAGTAGTTGCGCCTTCTGGAATAGTCGCAACATCTGTTGCGCCTCTTCCAGGGCTACTTATCTGCCGCTGCTCTTCTTCTTCTTCCTCGAGTACCAATTGTTTCATCTTATTTGTTATTTTAATTCGTTTCTTTCGTAAATTCTAGTTTCCAAATTATTTTAAATTGTTTCTTCGACTTAAATCCCTAATAAACCAATATTTGCGGGTTTTCGTCATTCATTCATCCCGAATTTTCAATGGTTCGATTTTCCCATATTGAATCATTAAAATTCGACTTTGATACAAGTTTTCTATTTTATGACGTTCTTTCATATGTATGTAAACTATTAAAACACTTTAATTCGAGTTCAATGCCAATTAATACCATTAAATTAACCAACGAACATTAACCAAAACACGAGTCTGACTTTCACAGTCAGAGTCCAACTCAAGAACAGACGCACAAAGTGATGCACCTCTTCTAGAGGGCAAAACACATGATGCCCCTGTTCTGGGTTGGCTTCTGCCTCTGAACTCGTCTCGTTCTCACGTAGCTATCCTAATAAGTTTATAATCGACTATTATTCGTATTATCACTATATGATGTGTTTATTTTTTTTATTTTTTTTATTCCTTTTATTCCTAAATCCTTTTAAAGCGTATTTATGGCATAGATTCATGTATCCTCTTGTAATTTTATTTCTTAGTAATTTATTTCATCTTGTATGATTTATTTACTTGGTTTATTCACATGTAATGAATGTAAAATACTTACTTTGACCTAATTACCTACTAAATTTACATGTCAACCGACTTAGTTTAATTCATATGCTAGGATTAATTAATTAATTATTGCATTGCATGCATATAACTAATGACATATCGAGTATAAATGGCACTCCCTGATCATTAGTAGAGGCCTCTATCGGGGCAGGCGGGATTAGGTGTTCTAGTATGAGCTTCCAAATACGTACCCTCRCCCCTTACTCAGATATCTGTGAACACCAGTGTTCATTGGCATCGCGAGAGTCATTCTAGACATGGAATGCTAAGGGCGACGAATTTCTTAGTGTTTATGTCATTACTTTGTGTCTTGACATGACGCGAAGTATTCGAACGGATCAAATTATCCACAAAAATTGGTAGCGACTCCATAAATGCAGGCTTGTTCAAACCATTCACCGGTTTCATGCCATACAAATATGTAACGGCCCATGACGTGCTTTGTCAACACAAAGTTTTGTGGGAGAAGTACCGCCGCCTCAAACATCTACCAAAGCACGGGTGTGCGCCGCACGGGTGGCCCATGTACACAATAAGGTGCAAGTTTTGACAACTCGGAAGAAAATAGCTTTGTGGTTATTCGATATTAGACCAAATTATGTGCTTTAATTGTGAAAGAATTAGTCTTTGTTTGATTAAAGTTGGTAACTTTACACGTTATTATATGTTTATTGCTTAGATAATTGTTATTGAAGGTTGTTTTAATCATTTGTATGGAATATTGAGTATGTTGTTACTATTGTTTTCAAATGGGTGGAATTGGATGCTTAATTGTGTTAATTAATGAAATCCGTCTCAAACATACCCTAGATGTCATGTCTTGCATGTCTTGATTATGTATGAGATCATTGGTTAAGCTTATTGTTGCAATTGTTATCAATTGGGTAAATTTGGATGCTTTAATGTATTAATTGTTGATTTCCATCTCAAATTACGCCATATTTTACATGTCTTAGTTATGTTGTGAGATACCATGTATGGAGTATTGCAAAGAGTAAAATTTGGGTGAATTTCGGAAGGTATAAAGTTTTTTGGGAGTCGATTTGTGCAGTGAAAAGCGCGGGCTATGACAATAAGCACAGGTTGCGCAATAGTGTGGTCTGATCATACAGTTAAAAGCGCAGGTTGCGCAAGTTCTAAACTCGTTGTTTTGAATTGGGGTTTAATTTTCTTGCTAGTTATTCTTCTTAACTTTGGTTCTAATGCTTATGCATGGTAGGTTAGCACTTGTTTAATATTAAATAACCTTAACTAAGTCTCATTTACATGTTTAGTGACGGTTTTTGGATATTTCACCCTTGTTTACTATGTTTTGCTCTTATTGGTCATTTGAGTCATGTTTGTGGGATCTCTTTTATTGTTGGACATGTTGTCTCCTCATGAAAATTTCGTTATGCTATTCATGCTTGCTTGACTATCTTTATGCCTTACTTCTGTCTTTCTGCCAAGCATTGGCTAACGCCGCTCTCGTGTCGTTCTGTCGGGAGTTGGTTAATTTATGCTCTTCCGCCTCTTTCGTGCCCTTCTGCCGAATTTGGGGTACTCGACTTCCGTTCTATCATTCTAGTCTTGGATGCAAAACTTTTATCCCATGTCAAATCGAGAAACGTGTATCCCGAGAGTCTAGCCAGGTTTATACTAGGATCGGATATGTATTATCTTCGTCCTACCAGGAGGAATTGAGTATAGTGAAGTAAAGGTCTTGCTTGGTTATGGTTATTGGCATATGTCATTCAATGTGAGAGTTACGTCTTGTGTTGGTTGGATGTAAGAGTCTTGGTCCTATCGTATACTAGAGGTGAGATGCAAGCCTTCTAGTTGCAATATGATCGTCGGGATTGGTTCTCCCATCCGTTCTTATGGCGAGATGCAAGCCATAAGTACACATGTGACGTTAATAGCCACGTCCCGTGAAATGTTTGCTAAAAGATTTCCGAAGTAATGGCTATGATTTCCATTCATGTGTAATGTATTGATTGATCCCTTGATTACCTATTTCATATGATTCGAATTCTAATCTCATATCTATGTCATGTGTTTAATCCATGATCTCTATTGCTTATTTATTCAACTTCATTATATCTAGTATTTAATATGCCTTGTGTAATTATGTTTTTAATTATGTCCACTTTGATGTAATATGGTTGGGGGAACCTTGAGTTACTCCCTACTGACTGTGGTATTCATTTTTAATGAATGACAAGTGATGGTTGATGTTTCGTGGGGTTTGAGACTCGTGTGAGCTAGCGGGCATCAGACTTTAGATGCTTACTCTTCGTAGCTTAGACTCTTTTGCTTTTTAACTTGTTATTCATGGGATATCTTTTCCCCTCAAACCTTTATACTTGTGGTTTGTAAAAGTTTAACTTGCTTTCGTTTTGGATTGTTTTCGTTACCGTTATATAGCAGGGGTTCACAAACATAGCCACCAAAAAATTGTACTCCTCTTTAGTATTAATTAAAGAAAGTATGTGAAACACTGATAATTGTCAAAAGCCACTATTATGATACGACCCTGGCAACGGCCGGGGTTGAACACTAGTAGTTTATAATTGTAAGATTTTAGTATTCAAGGTATTTGTAAGACAACTTATTGAATTTAGGGATATCTTATGTGATTTTTAAAAACGAGGGTGTATCGTAGAATCCAAAAAAATACAGGGGTACATTGTAGAAAAACCCATTATTTATTGTATGAAATTAAATCAGTATGGCCCAGTTATAAGTACGATAAAATGAAGTCCAAAGCCCAATTATAAAGCAGTTCATTTAGGCGGAAAAACTTTAGAATCTCTTATTCTTTTAGTATAATGGGATGCAATCGACCCGTCTCTCACTTTTAACAGATAGTGTATGTCACAAGGGAGACTAATTGTTTGATGATATGTAGAGGCATTGAAATTAATAAAGTGCTAAACAATGGGCCCTTAGTCTTTGGGGTCCCGGTTCGTAGAACCGGTTGTGCCGGCTCTTATACGCCTCTGCTAGGAATATACATAATATATTGGTGAAAGTGTCATTTGGATTGGGTTAATTTGGGTATCTCAGGGGTGTTATACATTTCGAATAGAGTCAATTCATGTCTAGGTGATCTGCTGATTGATCACTTCAAGTTCAACTATCTCTAGTGATCCTCCATTACATACTGGAACATAAACGACGTATTAGTTAACACTTCATAAGAATGAAGCGGAAGGTGCCAATATGTGATATCTTGTCAATTAAAGTCAACAAATGTCTTGGAAAAACATGCAAAACTTTGATGCTGCAAAACAGGAATATAACAGCGGGTAACCTTATCTGAAACTTCATAAAACATGATGTAAATTTTGTAAGTCAGCTTTCTATTATTACTAGTAATCTGTGCAGCTACAAGACCCATTTCTAAAGTGATGAAATCTATCAACATCTCTAACAACAAAATCCCTATCAACTCTGTGCTGATGAGTTTAAATTCCTCGCGACAATCAATACACACCCTCAAATTCTTCATAATACGAATAGTTTCTCTTATAGGTATACTTATCAAGCAAAACCTTAATGCAAGCCTTTCACTATACAAACTCAATAACTCCCCTTTGATTCCTCTTCAACATCCACAAAAACCATTCCACTACTAGTAAAACCGAGAACCGTCATTATGTTCTCAAGATCCTCTAATAAATTCAATACCTCGGCGCTTCTTGGACATGATTCGACATCTCTAGCACAGAATACATATACTGAACCCCAAATTTCGACTCCGCTGCAACTAGGTTCCTTTCTAACCCCATCCAGTTTCATTTTAGACTGAATAATTTGAGCATCATCCCAGTTTCCGGCCAATGCAAGGGCATTTGACATTGATACATAAGTATTGTCTAGTTGTTGGTTGACATCCAAAAGGCAATTACTAGCTTGGGTTGCTATATCAACTAGACCATGAAGCTTAATACTCGAGAGAAGGGCCGCCCATACAAAAGCACCCTCTTTATCTCGAGGGATTTCCGCTGTTTTAGCTAAATGGTAAGCCTCATCCAAACAGCCTCTTCTTCCAAGCATGTCAACCACACAACCATAATGTGTTACATTAGAAACCACTCCATATACAGTGCACATTGAATTTAGTACTTTGAGGCCTTTGTTCATGAGCCCTGAATGGCTACAAGCGTGTAAGATACCGATAAATGTGATTTCATTTGGCTTGATTTTTTCTCGAATCATTTCGTCAAATAGCTCAATGGACAATTTACCAAGTCCGTGTTTAGCAGAAGAGATGATAATAGAAGTGTAAGATTTGAGACATCGATTTTGAATGTGTCTGAACAACTTAAGGGACATGTTAATGCAACCATATTTCGCATACATATCCTCAAGTGCAGAAGTAATCACTTTGTTCGCTTCATACCCTCTTTTCACTACAGCTCCATGAATGACATTTCCGTACACTAGCCTTATCAATCTCCAACAAGCATTTATTATAATTGATAACATAAATTGATTGGGAGGGTTGTTATCAACTAAGCTTCATACCCTTGTGCATTTCTTGCTTACCCTGCAATCATTGAAGTCCAAGAAATAACACTTCTCTCCGTCATCGAATCAAAAATCCATCTCGTTGTCTCCAAATTATTCCATTTCCCATACATGTGAATCAATGCGCTACTATACACACCACAAGGTCTTTCTGGTGACCGAGGATTTCAGAATACACATGAACCATTTCACCTGCCTTTATATCAGCAAGTGTTAAACAAGCATTGATGACAATTGAGGGAATAAATTCATTCGGCAATGCCATGTTTTTAGGCATCTTTGCAAATAGCAAAAGAGCCATTTTTGAGTCCCCAGCTGCAATATAACCACCCATGAGCGAGGTCCACGAGATGGTGTTTGGTTTAGGCATTTCGTCGAACACCTGGTGTGCGTAATTAACTTGCCGACATTTAATATATCCATTGATGAGATGATTAGTGGGTTTGGTTTTATTAAGAACCCATATTTGAGAAGCCTAGTAATTGATGAATATAAATAATTTAAATCTCTGGTGCCTTGTAATTGTTGAATGGCTTGTTGAGCATGAGAATGGCTTTGACGGGAAATACGGGAAGTCATTTGGGTAAATTAAAATTTAAAAACTTTGTCATTTTTCACGTGGTACCTAACTTTTTAATTTTGTGCACATGATATCCCTGAGATTTGATTTTCATGAACAATGTGCCCTTATTATTGTTCTTAAAAGGGTATTGAACATAAATCATAGACCAGAAATCCGAATTGACTATTTTTATCAAATCAATTACCTTTTCGAGATCTATAAATTTATAAAGTGAAAATGGTCATTCGGAAATTGAAGATTGAAAATATAGTTGATTTGAGAATTTCGTTAAAAAAACCTTATAAAATGTCAGTCGACAATTTTTTTCCTCAAATCGTAGATTATGACGAGATAATTATTTTAGAAAAAAAAAATCAAACATGGAGGGTATCATGTACACAAACTTAAAATATTGAGTACCATATGCAAAGTGTTAAAGTATGAGGGCACCACATGAATTTTCCGTTTGGGTATTGTTGATGCTCCGTGTTATTCTCAAGCTTTTGGAGCAGCGTTTTAACCGCGACAACTAGGACTGTCAAACGGGTAGGGTTTGGGTTAACTTAAATCGGGTCATTTCGGGCATGCTAATCTGTTATACTTTTGGGTCTGGTCGAGTTATTTTGGGTTTCTGGTCAAGTTCGGATATTAAGGTCCGAGTTCATTTCGGGTTTGAATCACTTAGGATAGGGTCACTTAAAATGGAGTCATGTTGGGTCGGGTCATTTCGGGTAATGTTTTAAAACACCTTAATCAGTACTAATCTGACTAATAAGGAGTTTTTTTTACAAATTAACTATTTCTTATGTAGCGGTGAAACAAATGAATCCTTTATTTTAAAATACTATTTTATTTTATTTTTTGGTGAAATGTTAACTTCTCATAAATGATAAAGCAATTCAAGTACAATGTCCACCAGTACTACATATTTTAATAGCTGCCTACTACACCTACTTACACAAGATTTATAATACCCACTTTTTCACACTAAGCTACATCAACATTATGCCTAACAGACTTCATAACCCTACATCCAGTCACTTGAAGATGTTGTTGGACCTGCATAATGACCACATGAGGATGGCTAACCACACTATCAACTCTGCATTTATTTCGACAAAACCATACTTGATAAATCAAGGCAAGAACAACGGCCATCATAAGTTGTTTCTGCATCAAAGACCTAGATTGTCCTGAGTTTCCTGCACCATTCCAATGTCTGCTGGAAATAGATCACACCCCAACAAATCCCTGAGTAAGTTCAAACATCTTCTGCTAAATGCACAGTCAAAGAACAAATGATCCCTAGATTCAAGAGATAGACCATACAAGTCACATGTATCATCAATAGGTACACCATACTGAGTCAACTTATCCTTAGTCACCAGTCTATTCAAAGCATAGAGTCAGGCAATGAAAGAGTGTTTAGGGAGAGCAAGCCTGTTCCATACCACTAGATACCAATACACTCTAGCCCTAGTCCCCATAAGCCACTTGTAACCTTCAGCAGGAGTATACCTGCCATGATTAGTTCCCCAAGTACCATTCACATAGCCTCCCTTCATCTGCTCTTTAATTTTGCAGATTTGTCGCCAAGTCCAAAAGAATTGTTAGTAGGTTTATAATCAAACCAATCGCTCTGTTTCATATAAATTTGATGAACCCAATGAATCTATAAGTGATCAGTTTTGCAAGCCAACCACCAAGTATATTTACCTATCACTGCAATATTCCAGACCTGATTTTCTCTCCATACAAACATTCTCCCAAGAGACAGGAGGGGCCTTATGATAATTCTCACTTCCCTCCCAAAGATAATTCCTACAAATGCTCATAATCTTCCTGATGACTCCTTTAGGAATAATAAAAATCCTAGACCAGTAAGAATGCAATTGAGTACGCACGGTTTTAACCAAGACCATCCTGCCAGCATAGCTGAGCTTCCTTGCACCCCATCCTCTAATCTTAGTTATCATCCTCTCCACTAATTTGGAACAGTCACCAACATAGAGTCTTTTATAACTAATAGGAATCCCTAAGTACCTGAAAGGGAAATGTCCTAGCTAAAACCCAGAGAGCATCAATATATCCCGTTTGACAGCAGAAGCCAAACCATTACAATACAGCTCAGACTTGCCCCTGTTGACCTCAAGGACAGAAGCACTGGAGAAAGTTGCATAAGCCCTAAGGATCACTTTGACAGACTCCACATCCCCTCTACTAAACAAAAGTAAATCATCAGCAAAACATAAGCGGCACAACTTAAGAGGCCTACACAAAAGATGGAATCTGAATTCAGGTTTTTGAGTAACCACATTCAGAATCCTAGTGAAATACTCCATACAAATGGTGAACAGCAAAGGGGACATAGGATCCCCTTGCTTGATTCCCCTTCTCCCCTCAAAATAACCAAACATACTCCCATTAATGGACAAAGTGAATGTAGGAGTAGAAAGACAAGCCATGATCAAAGTAATAACCTTCCCAGGGAACTTGAGAGCTCTCAGNAATAAAAGACCATTCTATAGAGTCATAGGCCTTTTTTAAGTCCACATTCATCAAGAACCTAGGTGAACAAGACTTCCTATTATATAACCTAACCAGGTCTTGGCAGATAAGGATATTATCCACAATATCCCTACCCTTGATAAAAGCACTTTGGTTATCACTAATGATCTCAGGTAGAATATTGGCCATCATGTGGCAAATAATCTTGGTAATGCACTTATAAAGTACATTACAGCAGGCAATAGGTCGAAAATCAACAACACTAGTAGGCCTATTCTTCTTAGGAATTAAAGTGAGCACAGTAGAGTTTACTTGCTTCAATAATTTTCCAGTGGTAAACACTTCCTTCACAACCTTACAAATTTCCTTCCTAGTCATCTCAAAAGAATCTCTACAGAATTAACTAGTATAACCATCAGGTCCTGGAGATTTAGTAGCTGGAATAGAGAAAAGGGCAGTCTTAATCTCATCATTTGTAACAGGGTCCATCATTTTTTGTTGATGAGATTCAGTAAGCACCTTGCCTCTCCTGACAGTTAGAAAATGCACATGAGTAACAGATTTACTAGTACCCAACAACTCCTTATAGTAAGACAGGAATGCTCCCTCAATAATATTAGGAGTAGTACAGTTGACCCCCTAACATCAAGAATAGCCAAAATCTTATTCTGCATCCTCCTGCTTTTAATAGCACAATCGAAATAGTGAGTGTTATTGTCACCTTCTTCTGCCCACTGAACTTTAGCTTTTTGTGCTAGGAAAGCTGTCGTAGCTCTATCAAGATCTTTGTAAGTCTGAGTAGAAACTTTCTCCTGAGCCAACAATTGAGCATTACTAATATCTTTATGCAACTAAGTTTGTACCTGCTCCAAGGATATTTTAGCAAGTCTTGCAGCAGTTTCAAATATTAGAGAAAGCCTCTTTATTTAACTCCTTCAATTCTAGCTTTAAAAGTTTAAGTTTCCTCACCACTTGGAACATGGTCACGCCATCAATCCTAATCCTCCATACCTTGTCCACTATAGCCAGAAACTTCTCATCCATACCCCACATATTAAAGTATTTGAAATTGTTTCTCTTTTTATCAATGGAATTCCATAAATCCATAAAACAAGGATTATGGTCAAATAAACGCTCAGGTAAAATAGATGTGTACATATCAGGAAAACTCATAAGCCACTCCATATTTCCCAGTACTCTATCAATTCTACTAAACCTTCTACCATCCTCATCTTGCTTATTACTCCAGGTGTAAAAAGCCCCATGAGCAGGAATATCAGCTATTTCACACACCTCAATACATCTAAGGAAGTCTCTAGTCTCAGCATTAGTGACAACTGATCCAATTCTCTCCTCAAATACCAGCACATTATTAAAGTCTCCACATACAATCTAAGGGCCTTGGACAGTATTGTGAAAAGTTTCCAGAGAAGCCCACAAAGGCTCCCTATCTCCTAATCTATTAAATCCATAAACAAAAGACATCATCCAACTTAATCCAGTAGGTCCATAAGTAACCCTTCAATGAATCACTTGAGCTTCATACCTCAACACTTCCAGTTGAAAGACCATATCATCCCATAAAATCCAAATTCTACCACTCTCACACACATTATTATTACTTACTAAAGCCAAATTATTCCTTAAACCATGATGAACTTTATTAATAGAACAAGTCCTAACTCTTGTCTCCATTAGACCAACTAAATTAATATCATTATTCTGCAGAATGCTTCTGATATCTCTCTGCTTATTAGGGCTGTTACACCCTCTCACATTCCAAAATCCCATCCTAACCATGATCACTGGTTAATAAAGTACCTGTCCTTTCTGCACCATCCATTTTTGAATCAGGGGTTGGAGTATTAAGAGAGTCCAGAAACGATCTCCTACACCCTGCATCACTGCCTTCTCCATCCTGCCTTGTTACCCTAGTAATGATCCTGACTGAAGAAGTAGAAACCTTAGTGACAACGCCAGGAATAGGAGTAATTAGAGGAATTCCTAAACCTGAATGAGGCACTGGACCAGGTGTAACAATAGGTGGCCCAATAGCAGAAGGTTGAGCAGGAGAGAGGACAGGGAAATCCTGAGTATTTAACAGAAAACCAGCATCATTACCCTTCTTAGAACAAGGGTTTTGAACTAGTCTCCAAACTTCATTTGTTTTCCCATTCATCTTCGTCTTCCTGATATTATGTGTTCGACATTGATGGGTTTCATGACCTAGTCCTTTACATTCTCCACACACAACTAACTTCCATTCATAATGAATATTCTGATGAACAGGCATATCCATCTCATCCAAAAATCTCACAGAATCTGGTAATTGTTGCCCAATTTTCACCTTCACCATTATACGAGCAAACCCTAGGAAAGTTTTCTCTTGAGTATCAATGTCAAGACGCACCACCTCTCCAACTAGACCAACAATTTTAGAAAGAGCAGGCTCCAAAAACTTAAGGTTCAACCCATGCAAACGTATCCAGATTGGTACCATATCCACATTCTCCTTAATCAGTTGTGTAGTAGGTGTCCATTCCTTAATAATCAATGGTTTACTATCAAAAAACACTAGACCAGCCTGCAGCACTACTTGTTTCTTAGCATCTGTCTTAAATCTAACAAGAAAAACTCCATTTGATTTAAAAGAGATTTTATCTATAGTGTCAGCATTCCATATCCACTTAATAAAACCAGCAACAATACTCCAAGGAGGGTTATCCCCCAAAATGTAACAGTTACAACATTCGACCAAAATTCTATCTCAGATTGAACATCTTCAGAGGTTAATTGCAGCATACCAGAGGTGTTCGTGGATGAACTAGCTTGGCCAACTTCAGTCCAATCGCCATCAGTATCTTCAACTACTTCCTCAATAGATTCCAATTCCGAAGACATATTGAACGGCTCCACTCCAATAGTATCCCCATCATATTGTTCCAAAATTAGCACAGGCACCTCACCAGTATCCTTAGTATGATTAGAATCGATAAAACAGTCGTATCCATAGGAGAATTTTTTGATTTTTGGTTTAATAGAGATTTACGAAGAGTAGATTTATTGATAGGAATTATTTTGCGAAAGATAGTCATTACTAATTTCACAAAGAACCCTAATTGCTTTTATTTCCTCTCTTTCTATCATTCTCTCTCTTGCTAAGAG
>VHZZ01014669.1:24212-35643 GCA_009801015.1 Silene noctiflora
ATATAAATCTTTACAATTAATATATTTTTACCACATCACATTTGTTTTGATGTATAATACTTAGAATGCAACATTGACTTAAAAGTTCAAACTCCAGTCATATAATATTCTGTAATTTAAGGATATATATGTAGGATTGTGATAATAAAATATCATACTACATATCACCTAAGAGGTATACCCATTCACATGGTAATTCTATAAACTTAAACACTAATACAGCAATACAACAATACGCTAATACCCTTCTTCTCCTGGTCATGTTTAATCATCGTCTTCATAATTCCCTGCGTTGGCATTAAATAGAAACTTTTTAGTTGTCATTCATTTCATAAATGCTTATACCTGAAGTTGTAGCTATGAAGTCAACCAATGAAAATACAACATAGCGATATGGCTAACAGAAAAAAATTATATTAAAAATGGATGAAATACGACATAAAGCTAACGTTATTTAATGCATAAATTTTCAGTAAGAAATTGTATGAATAAACTAAAAATAAAAAATGTGTACGCTTCCTTATTTGAATCTTGAAAAAGTTTTGCAAAAACAATTTTTAAAGTGAAAGAAATGGGATAGTGTACTATACAATAACATAAAAAGCTTCATAAGCCTCTTTTGAAACACCACGTGTCATATCCTAAACTCATGCCACCTACTATATATTTAATGATGATATAAACCTCCCTCATAATCTCATATCATCAAATTAGTAGACGGTTGATTTTTTCATCTCACCTCCTCACCATAACTCAAATTCAATGTGTCATTTCATTACCCATGATTACATCTCAAATAACCGACCATGATATTAATAGCTATGGAGTTTGAAAAGCCACAAAGTAACTAAAACGTCAAAAGTCGCTACTCGGTAATTAATTTTCATAATACTCCGTATGTTAAAAATATAATGTATACAATAAATCATTACATAAATAAATGTCAATGTAAGTATTCATTTCCTCTTTCACATCTTCATAACATCCACCTCAAGGTAATGTTTCTGTCGATTGCTTGTGATATCAGTATTTGGTTTTCATAGCTTTGAGCAATACTCTATTAATTTATTTATTTTCAATTAAAGTTGCAATAATCATTGATATTGTGAAATTTATGAAGTATTCTGTATATATTGTTCTACTCATCTTTTGCATTAGTTTATTTTTGAGTTTTAGTTTTTTTTTTTTTTTTTTTTTTGCAATTATAATTGATTTTTTGGTTTCAATATTCAGGTTTGCAACATCACTTTCCTGGGGCTAAAGAAATTAACCGAAGTTTCCAGTGTAACTAATAGAATAATATCCTTTTTTCGTAAATGTTATTATAGATATATTGCAAGTCTATCGGAATCATTTTGAAATACTTTATTAACAATCTCTCCATTGGTGATGAACGGAAAAGGCTTTTATTGCCAGCGAAGAACAAATTACGGTCAAGTTGTCGTTCGCGATTTTCAGGCTTCTAAAGGTATTGCATCATTCTATAACTAATTTGCACGTATTCCTTGGATCAATTACCCCCTTCGTCTCATTCATTTGTTTACCTTTTATATTGTTAAATGATTGAGACGGAGAGAGTATTAATTTTTCTAAATTTTGAACTGTTTAGTGTCTTGATATTTAAGAGTTTTTCTAAATTTCTTGATTATTTGGTAGTGTTGATTGATTCTCATACCATTTGTGCATAGTGATGTTCCGACATGTCTGTAATTATATTCCGACATGTCTATGACTTTATGTGTGTGGTCTTCAAATGTTCATTTCTCACATATAATCACACGATTGAAGTTTATAATACTCATAGGAAGGCCATTAGTCCATATCTGCTTCACATCTTCGGATTGGTGGTGAGACAGAGGCCATTACTCACCTTTCATTCTTTGTCTCCATGTTATGAGCATATACTTCTAGGTTGAAATATTTTGGCGTTGTTCTGTGTTATCCTTTCTTTGTTACAGAGTTATTGTTCCTTTAACAACTATAGATCAAGATCAAGCTAAGGCCTTATATAAAAGAGTTTTGCGTTATAAAACAAAGGCAGGGCCGTCTATTATGAGGTTCAATCTGTTCAAATGAACAGACCCTCAAATTTTTGTGTCCCAAACTTTGCACGAAGCCATATTACACCCTTGAAAATAGAAAGGAAAATACCCCCAATTAAAAGCATGTGTCAGCCTTCTTTCCTTTCATTTCCCAAAGCTAAACATTATTTCTTTAATAAATTCCTCATTTATCAACCATTTATAATATCATTCCCACAAAAATATTTCACTTCCTAATTTGTCAAATTATTAGACGATTTAGCAGCCATATTTCATTGTTTTTGCAACTGGTCTTAAAGACGGGTCAAATACTAACCCACTTGTATAGATAGCACAAACATCTTGTTATTCCTAGGTATTTCACTTTTGTCTCATTTAAAGTAATTGACCCATTTTAACCTTAAGACAGGTATATATTATATCCATCTCTTTAAGACGAATTAGTGGACTATACAACCATTTGTATACATCTGGTAGGATAGATTTGGAGCTTTATAGCAAAGGATTTGAGTTTATATGTATATTTTACGAGCTTTATTGAAAAGAATATGAGCGCATTTATAAAAAAAAATTCACTCAAAATATTATATTGAAACTCAAAAATAGTACATACAAGCTCTGTAGGATTTTCATTTTAACACCTAAATAATTAAAAATATAAATCAATGTTTTTAAAAGCTAAAAAAAATTGCATACAAGCTCAATTAGCTAGATTTGTATTGAATGTACGATGCTCATATACATCTGGATATATAGTCATATTTTTGCTTTAAGATAGATATTATATAGACTAGTTTTTTTTATAATACTTGTATTAGGTATGGGGCCCCGTTTTTAATTTTGCACAGGGCCACTATAATCAAGATAGCTCTGAGCATTAAGCTGGCGTCTAAGCTGCAAATTATTATGAACTAACTCTACACAATTTGGATCAGATAATATACGATTGTTTAGGTTTTGGCCTTTTGGGCTTGATAGTCCATTGGCAGTATATCTATTCGGTTATTATTACGGAGTACTTGCCAGCTTCTAATAGTGCCCAATATTATAGATTTCGATATGTTGGAGCAAGATTTTGAATCCATGTTTAGTCAAATTACGTTTTCGTTCTAGATGGAACATACTGGATTTCGAAGACAAAAATCACATTGAAACTTAATTTCCATCTCATAAGAGTCATTACATTTTAGGAGTCTTGTGTAGTTGTATGTGTGGTGAGTCTAATGACTTTCATGTCCATGCCCTCTACGTTGAACATGAACTCTTAATTTTTTTTTATATATCATGCTTATTTGAAGTTCTAATGGGGAGATTCTAATGGTACTCTTTCTTATATATCCCGTCATTTTTTTAATACTTTGGTGTTTAGTATGCTACTCTTTTCGTATCCCTGTCACAATTTCTCTTAAGTTGCGATATTGTAAGTCAAACAACATATCTTAATATATGCGAATATTTACTATTAGTTGTAACTTGCTCCACAGTTGGGATGTTTAAGGTAGAATGAAGGGATTCTACAATCTATAACTATCTATCTTTTCAAAATTAGAGTGTGTACATTGAATTGTATATTTAAAATTTACTTTGATTACGATATGCTAACAAGACTTTTATAGTGGGACCAATAGACACGTCCTCCAGGAGAGCATGAAATTAAACAACGAGACATAGTATTAGAAGACATATCCAGCTAAAATATATAAGATGCATAATTATTATGAAGCAAAGATCGATATTCATGAAAGGAAATATAAAAGTCTCAAGTACTTACATGGCTACCTGCCTTCCTCTACATTAAAATGGATGACTATACATGTTGGAGTATAAAGCCATCATTTTAATGAATGTACATTCAAAGAAAATTATCCACCTCTGCAATTGTTAATTAGCTATATTGTGATGAATTATTGATAAAAAAAAAAACATGCACACTAAAAACAAATGCATGGTAAGAACATTAAGATATATCCTCCTATTTCTTCAAATACTCCTTTTATTCTGCAATTTACTGATTTTTCTAGTATTGTCAAAGCTGAATGGCAGAAGCACATTAGCGGTTTAAAAGTGTATCAGATAGTCTGCAAATTGAAGAATCTTAAGAAGCCATTCAAATTACTAAATAAACAAAGGTTCTCTGACATAGAGAAAGCTGCTGATCTTGCAAAATTATTCCTGGATAAACTTCAAAAACAAATGTACCTAAATCCTTATGATTTGAACATCACGATGCTTCCCACAAATACTTAATTTTACACAAGGCTCAAATGAGTTTTTTTAAGACAGAAAGTAAAGGTGGATTGGCTCAAAGAAGGTGATGAGAACACTACCTTTTTTCACAGATATATTAAAGCAAGACAAATTCATAACAAGGTTCTTAGTATCAAGGATATTCAAGGAAATATGCGTACTGACCCAGCCCATATTGAATCAGCATTCCTTGAATATTATAATGATCTACTGGGCTCAAGCAAGGTGACTGCTCCTGTACACTACCCTACTGTCAAGACTGGGAAGCTTGTAACTGAGCAAAACATACCCATTTTGATAAAGCCTATCACCCATGAAGAAATCAAGCAATATATTTTTTCTATTCCCTCCTCCAAAGCACCAGGTCCTGATGGCTATTCTAGCTAGTTCTTTAAGGATATCTGGCCAGCTATAGGGACAGAGGTATGTGGAGCTATTCAAGATTTCTTCCAAACTGGTAATCTTTTAAAGAAATTGAATGAAACTTTGGTAACCCTTATTCCTAAGGTTGACAACCCTACCAGTTTTCTTGAGTTTAGACCTATTGCATGTTGTAATATCCTCTATAAATGCATTGCTAAGTTACTTTGTACTATATTAGGAGATGTACTTAATGATATTGTGAGTCCTAATCAGGGTGGTTTTGTCAAGGGGGGGAATATTGTGGAAAATATGCTAATTTGTCAAGATCTAATTAGACTTTACAATATAAAATCTGCCTCTCCTAGGCGCTTGATCAAAATAGACCTTAGAAAAGCATATGATACCATTGAATGAACTTTCTTACATAGCGTGCTCAAAGCTCTTAACTTCTCCAAGATTTTCATTGATCAAATAATGACATGTGTCACCACCAATGCCTATTTACTTTCCTTTAATGGCAATACTTGTGGGTTCTTTCAAGGTAAAAGAGGACTTAGGCAAGGAGATCATTTATCCCCCTTTATTATTTACTTTATGTATGGAGTATTTATCCAGGATTTTACATGTTGTGGGTAGTCAAGCTGATTTCAGATTCCATCCTCTTTGTGACACTATCAGACTTAACCATCTTCTAGTTGCTGATGACTTACTCTTATTTTCTAAGAGTAATGCTCCTTCAATCATGTGTATGTTGAGAGCATTTTCCACCTTCTCTGGTGTTAGTGGTTTGTGCCTTAATAGGTATAAGTCAGACATTTATTTTAATGGGCTGTCAAGTACTGTGATAAATGACATAATGCATTTGCTATGACTGGATATGTTACTTTTACACTAAAACCAAACTAAGTGTATATTTCTTACACTGAGGTGGTTAAAGACTTTGCAAATTATGTTTATTTTAGTAATAATTAGGTTATTCGACTCTTTTAAATCTTAATTTATTCTAACTCTTCTTTTTTGTTAAAACAATTTTGAAACATAGTTGGTAGGTATAATTTGCTTTTTTTCAAAATGATGATCATATAATAAGACACGAGTTTAAACATGGTAACCTTATAAATTATGGATTTAAGATAGCACTAAGAAGTATTCCATTTAAGATGTTTTTGATGCTGGTTTTAGTTAATTTTGATTAGTTTTGTGTTTCAGATCTATTGTTTATGTTGTTTGTTTGGTGTATGATTTGGTTGTGATGAATGATGTTTTATTTGCTTATTTTGTTGTTTAGATTAGTTTATGAGATGGAAAGTTTGTGTCTTTAATGATTTTGTTGTTTAGCTTTCGAATGATGATTCATGTTAGCCGATCTCAATTCATGTTCGGATTAAGGGATTAAGGACCTATTGTTGTTGATGATGATGATGATGTATTTGATTTGTGAGATGTTTTGTTGTTTTGATGGGGTTTTGTGGTTAATGTTGTATTATATTTTTGTTTATAGTTGAGATATACCCATCTAAAGCTTTGAGGGCTGATGCGAATTCTACTCAAAGAATAGAACTCGTGAGATTGCAGCGAAAACCAGCGAATTGAATAGTCAGACGTACTGTTCTTTTTCGGATTCTGGAACTGTAACAATAGCTTTTGAGAGGTAATAACTAAAGACCAATCAAACACACGACGAGATTCGAATGCACTAGGTGCAACCCAATCAGAATCGTGATATTTGAAACACACAAATGATGTGTTAAGAACAGATATTTGGCGAGCTAGACCTATAACTCGACAATGGTGATCGATGCTCAAGATCTATTGAGAACGACCTAGTAATTATTCAAACGCGTCGAATAAAAACCAAAGTTTCTGAAATTAACAATTTCAAAAGAAAACAAGTGTTTGTATTATTTTTTTGGTATGTTGAACCACACTGTTGAGGGGCCTTATATAGCCCTCGACTTTGCATAAGATTTATCAAAGTTACAAGCATAAGAATTATCAAAGTCTCAAGCATAAGAATTATCAAAGTTTAGGCTACAACTACCAAGTGATTAAACTAGATATTTATTTGTAAAATAAGATCTTTATTTTGCTGGTAGGTGACGAGTGGGGCGGCCCAACAAGGCTTCAATTGGCGTGCTCCAATTCAGCCCCAGGTCCAAGTGAGCATGGTTAAGAATCGAGATCGATATAAGCCCAAGTACATATTATCATCGTTCTCCTTCGAGCTTACTACCACTGCTTTATCCAAACCCGATTCTTCTACTTGAGTCGTATCATCCCCTCCCCCTTGGAAAGGAATTGACCTCAATTCAGCTAGGCCATCGTCATCCAAGTAAGGAGAGAGATCTCCAATGTTGAAAGTAGCATGCACTCCATATTCACCGGGAAGTTCAACCTTATAAGCCTTGTTGTTGACTTGACCCAAGATCTTGTAAGGACCTTCTGCTCTAGGCATGAGCTTGTTCTTTCGTTTGCTTGGGAATCGCTCTTTTCTCAAATGCACCCAAACCAAGTCTCCAATTTTGAACACTTTTGGCTTCTTATTTTTGCTAGACTTGCGTTTATAGGCTGCATTCACAACCTTAATTCTGTCACGGACTTGCTCATGTAGCTTCAACATCGCCTTCAACTTAGACTCAGCATCCTTATGGACCAATTCTTCTTTAGGCAATGGGATTAAGTCCATAGGAAGATAAGGATTAATACCGTATACAATCTCGAATGGTGAATGGCCCATCGCATGAGTAGGAGATCGGTTGTAAGTAAACTCGGCATGAGATAGTTTGAGGTCCCAATCCTTATGTGTTTTGCTCACAAGGCCACGCAACAACGTCCCCAAGGTTCTATTTGTGACCTCGGTTTGCCCATCCATTTGAGGATGGTGAGAGGTACTAAACAGTAACTTTGTACCCACTTTCCTCCACAAAGTATTCCAAAAGTAGCTCAATAACTTAGAATCCCGATCCGCCACAATGGTTTTTGGAATACCATGTAGTCTCACGATTTCCCAATAGTACAAATCAGCAATATTCGAAGCATCGTCGGTCTTATGGCAAGCAATAAAGTGAGCCATCTTCGAGAAACGATCAACCACCACCATGATAGCATCTTTACCACGTTGAGTCCTTGGTAAAGCGACAATAAAATCCATGGAAACATCGTCCCACGGTCTGGTCGGAACTGGTAATGGAGTATATTCACCTGGCTTGAAAGTGCTTTTCGAGATTTGACAAGTAACACACCTACCCACGATGTTATGAAAATCTTTTTGCATTCGTGGCCAATAGAAATGTTCTTTCAATACCTTCAAAGTCTTAGCGATCCCAAAATGACTAGCTAATCCCCCTCCATGTGCCTCTCTAACAAGTAACTCACGAACCGAATGATTTGGCACACAAAGTTGATTTCCCTTGAAAAGAAAATCGTTTTGGATCAAATACTCACCTTTGGCACCTGATTTACATTCACCAAATAATGCCCCAAAGTTCGCATCTCCTTCATAATAATCCTTCAAGGTTTCGAACCCCAGAAGACGGACATCAAGTATGGACATCAAGGTATAACGCCGAGACAAAGCATTAGCTACAACATTGCTCTTTCCGTCTTTATATTTGGAGGAAAAATGGAACGATTTCAAGAACTCAACCCATTTTGCGTGCCTCGGGCTTAGTTTATGCTGCCCATTGATATACTTCAAGGATTCATGATCGGAATGTAATATAAAGTGATTGGGACGATGATAGTGACTCCAATGGTCGAGAGCTTGAACGATAACATAGAACTCCTTGTCGTATGTGAAATAATTCAAACGAGCTCCACCCACTTTTTCCGAGAAGTAGTCTATAGGTCTTTTCCCTTGGATTAAAACAACACCTATCCCTACGCCACTAGCATCACACTCGACCTCGAAAGGTTGAGTAAAATCAGGTAACGCCAATATTGGAGCGGTACACAACCGTTCCTTGATCAACTCGAAGGCTTGCTTTGCTGCCACGCCCCATTCAAACCCGTCCTTTTTCAAACACTCCGTAATAGGGCTGATTATGGTGCTAAAATCACGAATAAATCGCCGATAGAAAGATGCAAGCCCATGAAAAGATCATGCCTCGCTAACTGTTTTAGGTTCCGGCTATGATCGAATTGTTTCGATTTTTGAGTGATCAACCGAGATCCTATCTTTGGACACTACATACCCCAAGAACACCATGCTCTCCACAAGAAAAGAGCACTTCTCACGCTTCCCATAAAGTTTATGACTTCTCAATGTTTCGAACAGTTGCCTCAAATGTTCAAGATGGTCATCAACACTCTTTCTATACACTAATATATCATCAAGATAAACTACTACAAATTTGCCCAAGAATGATTTAAGTACCTCATTCATTAGTCTCATGAAGGTGCTTGGAGCATTCGTAAGACCGAAAGGCATGACTATCAATTCATAAAATTCATGCTTTGTTTTGAAAGCCATCTTCCATTCATCACCCTCTCGCATCCTAATCTGATGGTACCCACTCCTTAAGTCGATTTTTGAGAAAACAACAGAACCATGAAGTTCATCAAGCATATCATCGAGTCTTGGTATTGGGAAGCGGTATTGGATTGTTATATTCTTCACGGCATGGCTATCAATAAACATACGCTAAGACTCGTCTTTCTTTGGAATGAGCAACGCCGGGACAACACAAGGGCTGATACTCTCGCGCACATACCCCTTAGCCATCAATTCATCAATTTGTTTTTGGAGTTCTTTTGTTTCTTCGGGATTACATCGATACGCGACCTTGTTAAGGAGAGATGAACCTGGAACAAGGTCGATTTGATGTCCAATGCCTCGAATGGGGGCAAACCAGCAGGTATATCATCGGGAAACACGTCCCCAAACTCCTCTAGCAAACTGACAATTTAGCTTTGTTCCTTCAAAACAACGTTAGTACTTGCATTATCTTTAGCAACAAGTAAATAAACTTGTTCCCCTCGATCGATGGCACTCTCAACATCCCGTTCTCCGATCAACATGGTAGCATGATTTTGTGGGTTTGGTTTCGAACTAAAAGCACGGACAGCTTGTGGTGACATAAGTTTAAGCACAATCCGTTTCCCCTTGTCCCTCAACTCATACTCATTGCTCTTCCCTCTATGTAATACATATCGATCAAATTGCCATGGGCGTCCCAATAAAACATGGCAAGCATCCATGGGTATAACGTCACATAATACTTCATCGACGTAAGAACCCATAATCAAGTTAACATGAGCTTGTTTTGATACTTCAACCTTGCTGCCATTGTCTAACCAATGCAACGCATACGGTCGAGGTTGTTTAGTAGTCACAAGTCCCAATTTCGACACCATTTCCGTGGAGGCTACATTTGTTCAACTATCTCCATCGATAATTAGACTACACCACCTACCATTCACTTGACATTTAGTATGGAACAATTGATTTCGTTCCTCCGAATCATTAGGCAAAGTCTTTACTTGTAGGGTTCGCAAGACTAGGTTTGTGTCGTAAATAGGTGCCTCATAACCCTCTACTATCTCCTCCTCATCCTCACATTCGTTTGGGCTAAAAGAGTTACCCATTTGTTCTTCATCGGCCCACAATTCATCCCGACACTCAATAGCTTCCCTCAAGGTCACAACTCGCTTGTTTTGGCACGCATTTTGATAATGGCCGAAGCCTTGGCATTTAAAACAATGGACCTTGGATAGGTTGGTTTCTTTAGACGAGGGTTTAGGGTTCGGGTTTGGTGGTATCATGGTCTTGCTAGGACCCTCAAAGGTAGTGTCAAATTTAGAGTTTGTTTCGGGTTTGGACCATGCCTTATTCTTCCCAGTATCTGAACTTGACCCTCCCCCATATTTAGTATTCTCTTGTGACTCTACTTTCAAACAAAGACCACAAAGAGTATCAAATTCAAAATAGGGGTATAATTCAACGATATTAACAATGTTATAATTTAATCCCTGTAAAAACCGAGACAGTTTTTGCTCTTCTACTTCCTCGAATTCACCCATCAAGGATAAACTTTCAAATTCGCCGATATATTCATTGACACTTAGTTTTCCTTGTTTCAAATCAGCAATCTTACGGTATGTAGCTAATCTATGGGTCGTTGGCAAATACCTTTTGCGGAGTTTACGTTTCAAGGACTCCCAAGACTCAATCTTTGCCTTTCCCGCGCGCACTCTCTTGGCTTTCATTGCTTCGAATCATAGGGATGCCCCTTTGCTTAGTTTTAGAATCGCATACTTACACCTTTGTTCATCATCCAACTCCTTTAAGTCGAACATACGATCTATTTTCCGTTCCTACTCCAAGTAGGCTTCGGGATCAGCCCAACCAACGAACTCGAGCATTTCGTTTAATTTGAACAGTTCGACCACCCGCTCACCACGCCTAGGCTGCCACCTTGGGTTATTCTCGTGGAGGTCCTTCAAAGCCTCTCTTAGGCTATTCAAAAATTCGGGACTAGTGTAATCCATAGCAAAAAGGGATCAAGAGTCGTGGCTCTGATACCACAAATGATGCGAATTCTACTCGAAGAATAGAACTCGTGAGATTGCAGCGGAAACCAACGAATTGAACAGTCGGACATATTGTTCGTTTTCGTATTCTGGAACTGTAACAATAGCTTTTGAGAGGTAATAACGAAAGAACAATTAAACACACGACGAGATTCGAATGCACTAGGTGCAACCCAATCAGAATCGTGATATTTGAAACACACAAATGATGTGTTAAGAACGGATATTTGGCGAGCTAGACCTATAAC
>VHZZ01014670.1:11514-24676 GCA_009801015.1 Silene noctiflora
CTAATTTAGATGTCAATTTGCATGTATGAACCGACCCCCTAGACGTCTTTTACTTTATTTGTTTGCATTTATATTTTACTTTGTATATATCATTCAATCAACCTCCATAATTCGTAACCGACCGAGATAAAATTCTATCCATAACAACTAATTAATAACCACCGTACTGCTTGTGGATTCGACCCCTAAATACTACATTAATTTGTTGTACCTAGGGTATTTATTTTTGATAGGTTGGCGACGACCTCTTCACACCTTACAACATAGGTCACATTGTCATTCTTCATGTTAGGCCACCAAAATTGAAGCTTCAAGTCTTTGTACATCTTGTCACCTCTGGGATAAATTGAAATAGGGGATAGGTGAGCTTCATCAAGAACTCTCTTTCTCAACTCGTTAATGTTGGGAACATACATGCGGCCACGATAGCGAAGAACTCCATTGGCATCAATCTCACAATCCTTAGCTTTAACTTCAAGGAGATTGTCTTGAATTCCTTTGAAAGTAGCATCATTCACTAGGTTATCACAAATCTCATGGTGAAGAGCGGGCTTGGCAACCATAGCACAAAAATGGTCAAAACCACTTTCCACAATTTGTATGCTCAATCTACGAAACTTGGCACAAAGGTCATCAGGAAGCACACGGATAGCACTCAAAGAATGAGTCAACTTCCTACGTACTAAGGGCATCGACAACCACATTTTCCTTTCCTTCTTGGTATAGAAACTCCACATCATAGTCATTAACCAACACCAACCATCGTCTTTCTCTCATATTCAACTCTTTTTTGGGTGAAGATATACCTTAAACTCTTATGATCGGCGTAGATACGACAATGAACTTCAATGAGGTAATGTCTCCATATCTTCAAGGCATGAACAACGACGGCTAACTCAAGGTCATGAGTAGGACAATTCACCTCATGAACTCTCAATTGGCGCGAAGCATAGGCAACAACTCTCCTATTTTTCATGAGTACACAACCCAAACCCATCTTAGAGGCATCACAAAACACATACAAATCCACGCCATCTTCGGGTAAGGTCAACACGGGAGCGGTAGTCAACCTTCTCTTCAACTCTTTAAACGCTTCTTCACAAGATTCGTCCATACAAACTTGGTCTCTTTTTTCAAAAGTTGAGTCATCGGTCTAGCAAGTTGGAAAAATCTTTCACAAAGCAACGGTAGTAACCCGCTAAACTTAAGAAAATTCAGATCTCACCAACATCGGTAGGACTCTTCCACTAATCATGGCTTCGATCTTTGAAGGATCCACCATAACACCTTCCTTAGATATTACATGGCCAAGGAAAGACACCTCGGACAACCAAAATTAACACTTAGAAAACTTAGCAAACCACCTTTTGATGGCGAAGAACTTTCAAAATGGTACGGAGATGATCGGCATGCTCTTCCTCGGACTTATAAAAGATGATAATATTATCGATGAAAAGCAGAACACACTTATCCAATAACTCACTAAAAGTTCGGTTCATTTGGTCCATGAAGATAGAGGGAGCATTGGTCAAACCAAACGGCATCACCTTAAACTCAGAATGTCCATATCTCATGCTAAAGACGGTCTTAGGAATATCGGACTCACAAACGGGGATTTGATAATAACCGGATCTCAAGTCAATCTTGGAAAAAGCAGAAGCACCTTTGAGTTGATCAAACAAATCTTCAATCCTTGGTAGAGGGTACTTGTTTTTGATAGAAACACGGTAAAGCTTACGGTAGTCAATGCAAAGTCTCATGGATCCATCTTTCTTCTTCACAAAGAGAACGGAAGCCCCCCAAGGCGAGGGACTAGGTCGAATAAAACCTTTCTCAATCATATCATAAAGTTTCTTCCTCAACTTTTTTAACTCGGTTGGCTCCATACGGTAGGGAGCTTTGGCAATGGGTCCGCTTCCGGGTACAAGGTCGATAGAGAACTCTACATCACGCTCGGGTGGTATTCCGGGCAACTCTCCGGGAAAGACTTCGGAAAACTCACGAAAAACAGGCACTTCTTCAAGCTTTGGGAATGAAGTAGTAGTAGAGGTCACCACACACAAGTAGGCTTGGCAACATTTCCTCATCATACTTACCAACTTTAAAGGGGAAACCAACATCACACTCATCTGGGAACGGGTTCTCTTATAGGTTACACGGGTACCTGAAGGACTCTTAAGACAAATATTTTGATCTCTAAACTAGAATCTAGCATAGTACTTGGATAACCAATCCATACCCAAAATCACATCAAATTCCTTAAGGGGAAAACGAAGTAAGGTAGCAGGAAAGATAGTTCCCGAAATAGAGATAGCAACATCGGAATAACAAAGGGAACAAGAAATAATATATCCGGAAGGCAAGGATATAGAAGTATCTTCACTAGGAATAGGCTTAACGGCTAGTTTTTCCGAAAAATTGGAAGATATAAACGATAAAGATGCGTCGATATAAAATAGAATAAGGCAAGTGTGATCAAGAATGGAGACCATAATGATATCGCGATGGGTGGCGGCTTCGACTCGACTCATGACAAAGATAGTTCCTCTTGGCTTAGTATTTGGAGTGAGAGTAGTTGTTTTCCTCTTGGGGAAATCATTGTAGCGATGTCCGGGCTTCTTGCAATGAAAACAAGTCAAAGGTTTCTCAAAACATCCAACTCCGGGTGTAGATCTTGCCTACAATTGAATCATTTGCGAGCTTTCTCCAAGTTGTTGTTTGGTTGGGGACCTTGTCCTTGTCCTCTTGGCACGAACCTCTTCTTGTTAGCGTAGTTTGATGAAGATGAGGGAACAAAAGGTCTCTTGCCATGGAAGTTAGGGCGGTAAGAGTTAGGAGCGGTGCGAGGCTTAGCTTCTTCTTAAATTGCCTTCAAAGAGCTCTCGGCCCAAATAGCATCTCATAAACTTCCACGAAAGTTGTTGAGTTTCTCCTCACCATGCTTTCCAACTTGTGATTCAACTTGTTCTTGTAGAAGTAGACACGATCCTCTTCATATCTCACGAACATAGAGGCATAGTGAGCAAGGTCATTGAACTTGTCGGTGTACTCTTGAATGGATATATTTCCTTGCTTATGATGTGACTCGTATTTATGCATATTTAGTCCCCTAACTAGCCTCGTTCTACATGCTTTTACGCATTTATTAGAGTCGTTTCTTGTCTTTATCTATCTATTTGCTATTCTATTAGGTTTTGGTGCCTTTGGTAGGAGAAGAGTGATAACCTTGCTTTATTGGAGCATTTCGGAGCTAAATTGATTACATCTAACGACCAAGCATCGAAGAGGATACCAAGGCTAAAGGTCGTAGTGATTAGAGAAAGTATTCGGGCAATGTAGACTAGTCCCCACGAGTCCAGAGGAGCCTTCACGAGTTAGGGGGCAGCCAAACCAAGAAGCAAGGGAAAAGCAGTACAGCTTGTGCGAGCTTTACCTCAGCTCGAGCGAGCTCGAGCCCAGCTCATGCGAGCTCCCCAAAGCTCGAGCGAGCCTAACATTAGAATCACTTCCTCGCCTAAGCAAGGAGCCCCACGAGTTGCTCTGACTCTAGCAAGTCTACGGATTTCCTCAAGGGGTCTAATCGTCATTTAAGCCCTTAGTTAACCCTAACACTTACTTAGCATAAATAGCTTATTTAATTAGAAGAAACATAATCTAGAAATATCATCTTAGGAACTCTACTAGTTTAGATTAGTTTAATTACATCTTAATCCTTTCCTTATTGCTCAAGTAATCTTAGATCTACTTTGTAATTGAAGAATTCTTGGGTTTTGGATTGRAGAATTGACAACTCTTCATCATTAATCAAAGCTTTCTTCTATTATTCTTCCATTTCCTTGTTCATCTTAAGTTGGTATAATCCTTTTACTCTTTACTTAATCTTTTTCTTAATCCTTTGTTAATTGTTTTATTCTATCATCATGTTTATGCTTGGTAAGATGTTCGACACCATTTATGATATGTTTACCATGATGATGTGCGAGTAGTCCTCTAGCTAGGATTAGTGGGGGATTAGGAGAATAATTATGGGTTAGATCTATGCTTAATAAGTTCATATGAATGATTGTATGTTGTTTTTTCCACTTATGTACATGTTATGTTTGATGAAATGCTTGGTTGACAACCTAGCATGATTCTTTATCCTTTCAAAAAGACTTGTAAGACATAAACCAACTCAAGGATTGTTAGACCATGCATATAGTTAAATAGGGAGAACCAAGTCGTTGTAGATGTCGTAAGCTATAAACCAACTCAGCTCCGAGATCTATGTCTCTCTAGGGATTGTAAGATATAAACTAACTCGATCCCAACACTACACTTGTTTGTTTGACTCATTATTTTGATTATACCATGATTCCCCTATGAAACCATGACACCCTAGTACCTTTAATCAATTGTTTACATCTTTATCCTTACTTGCATGCCTTGTTATTTTATTTGTTTACATTTCGTTGTTGTAGCTTAGTTTACATCTCAAACCCAAATTATGACACAAAGATATAGATACTTGCATTTGATAACCGTTTTACTACCCGTCTCGTGGATCGACTCCGACTTACCGCTTGATAGTTTTTTGTTGGATTTATAAGTATTGTTTGATAACACCATGACGACCTAGGGTGGACCTCCTATCAGCTTGAAATCCATGAATTCCTTCAAACTTTGTTGCTTGAGCTCCTTAGGATAGAAGTGAGTCTCCACAATAGTCTTGAAGTGGTTCCAATCAAAGGTAGGGTCTTGAGTAGCGGTAGCACCGGTTAGAGTCCACCACCTATCGGCTTCCTTCATAAGAAAGTGAGAGGCTAGCTTCATTTTATCCTTCTCTTGAACATCATAAAGCGATAAATTCTTCTCCATGTCACGAAAATATTCCAATAGCTAAATAGGATCCACTTCACCACCATAGGTCCTAGCCTTATTCCTTACAAGTTGGCTTGCAACCCAAGCATAGCTTCCTTGTCGGTTTCCTTTTTGGAGAACGACATTGGCATTTTATTGATTTTTGAGAACTTGAGCAAGGGGCTTGCATGATTGTGTTGTCAACACTGTTTGGTCGCACCATCTTCTCATTTATTATTCAAGATCAAGTTCAAGTTTAAGTTTGGGGTACACGTGTGTGCGTCGGAGCATCAATGCTCTAATACCAACTGTGAACCCCCGCGATAATACGTAATAATAATCAAGTGAGAAGCAGCGGAAAATACGACTTTTTCAAAAACTTTTCGAAACACACGGGTTCACTATCATAAGTAAACAAGTACAAAACGAAAGATAAACTTAGGTTATTACAAACCAAGTCTAGCAAAAAGGGGAAACAATATCCCATGAATACAAGTCTCAAAAGTGAGTCTAAACGAAATGTAAGGTAAATGTCAATCATTATCGACACTTGCTAGCTCACACATGTCTTCACCCCCAAGTAGCACTAACTTGTACATGTCATTCATGAAACGTGAATGCTACAGTCAGTGAGGAATAACTCAAGGTTCTCCCAGCCACATTATATCAAAGCGAACATAATAAAGAACGTTAATAAGGCAAAGCATATCAAATACAAGATGTGGTTAATCTGAATAGAAAACCTTGAATAAACATGGTCATACATGCTAACATAACGAGAGAGAACATGAAAGGAATAATGAGCGGACATATCATAGCGTACACAAGCTTAGGAATACAATCAAAGAATATAGACACGACATAGTTTCCACGAGCACGTATTAACAAGAAAAATGACATATGTAGCGTCCAATATAATGCAAGACCTTTACTACTCTTAAACTCAATTCCTCTCGGTAGGACGACGATAATACAATACGGTCCTAGTCTAAACCTAGCCAAACTCTCGGGATGAACGTTTCCCGATTCGACATGCGATAAACGTTTCGTATCCAAGACTCAATCGACAGAACGGAAGTCGAGTACCCCAAATTCGGCAGAACGACACAAAAGAGGCGGAAATAGAATGAGATAACCAAATCTTGGCAGAACGGCACGAGAGTGGCATAAACAAATCAAGCAAGAAGGTATAGCATAATGACATTTTCACGAGAATACGACTCATAACAAGTAAATGATCAAGAATAGCATTTCATACTTGAAACTCGATGCATAAACGATAATGGACAAGTTATAACTTGAATATAAATCATACTACGTCATTTCAAACTTTTAAAACATGAATAAACATTTTATTTCATATTTACATGTTACTTGAACATAAAATAAATAAACAATAACAACTGAATTAAGTTATACGAAACACTAGACAAAACGTAAACAAATCAAAGTCAAGAGGAGACTGAGACTTAAGGCCTTAGTCAATAACGCAAGTTTTCGACAATGAGGAGGAACTCCCTCGAGTCCAGACCAGCCCCCACCAGCCCCCACGACTTAGGGGGCAGCCAAGCCAAAGCAAGGAAGAAACATGGGGGCTCGAGCGAGTTCTGCCCAGCTCGGGCAAGCTGACCTTCAGCTCGGGCGAGCCAGCTTACAGGACTTCCCTACGCAAAGAGGAGCCGAACGAGCTACTCTAGCTCTAGCAGGGCTTTGGATTTCCTTAAGGGGCACACATGTGAGACAGCAAATCATTAGTTTACATATCCAAGCAACAAACTTTACCCAATTGTTCTCACACAAACATTTTTAACCAATAACTTCATGACGTAATTAAGCAAGATAACATAGCATAAACAAGACGGATTACTCTCTAATTCACCCATGAAATTAACCCATTTCATCCATGTGAACATACAAGTAAAAATACTCAAAATTTATCAAACAATACAAGATGAACTCTCTCATTAATGTAACAAGGAAGAACCATGTCAAAACATGTAAAGATACCAACTTTAATCAAACAAGGCTAATTCCTTCACACATAAGGCATATAATTTGATATAATATAGAGTAACCTATCACCGTTACCTTTTAGCTCTTCAATCTTCCAAAGAGTAGTCAATCTCATAGCAATATGATGTCGGGTTTTGCCATCATTTCCCAACTCAAAAACAATTTGTAAAAAACCCAATTTAAGTAGTAAATCAGGGTCGAAACACGAGGATGATGTGGGTTTACACTTAGTTTGTTCAAGTCTAAGTCTAGTCAAGCAAAGAAAAGGAGGAGTATTCAACTAACTAGGTATTAAACAAAGCAATAGAGAAACAAGGTTGACAATGGTTAATATGTAAATAATTGATAAGAAAGCTAGGGTCCTTAAGTTCCCCTAAGCAAGGTAAGCTAAGTATGGGTGTCAATTGGTTAAGGGTGATTATCTAGCCTAGGAATAAGGAGCCAATCTCTTGGTCTCTCCTAAAGATGGACACAAAATCATCACAAAGCATCCGAGCTCATCATAATTACACTATCAAGCATCAATATAAACTTTCATCTATAAAGACACTAAGCATAAATTGAACAAAAGCATGGACTTTCATACACACATTTCAACAAACACCTTCTATGCATGCTTACAAAGGCTAAATAGTTCATCCACAAACCAAACATTAACAACCCATATACTTGGCTATAAACCCCACCTAGGTTCCATCTAAACCCTAGAGGGTGACTACTCACTCATGGTAGTTGAACAAATGTAAACAATTGATGAAAGCAACACAATTTGAACAATAAACATGGTAGTAATTTAAAGCAACAAATGAGAAAGAAAGTAAAATGTAAACAAATGATTATTGAACTAAAAAGATAAGAGAATTAGACCAAACAAATGTAAAGCTTCAAACTTTGGATTGATTATCAAAGAGATTCTTCAATTTCTTCAATTATAACCCAATATCCAAATGCGAACTATTGAACTAATACTAGATCTAGGCTAATTTGTAGACTAATTAACAATTAATTAAGGAAAGATTTGAGTTTGATTAAGTAAATATCGAATGCTTAAACTATGGTTTTTGAATCTAGGGTAGTGTGTACAATTGAATTAGGGAGGGGGTATTTATAGTTTCCTCAAAAATTGGGTCAAAATACAAATGGGCTTGGTTCACGAGTACTGGTGGTCCCAGCCGGTGGACCGACCGCCGGTGGCCGTGCCGGCTTGGAATCTTCTGTAACTTTTGGACAATTTAATTGTCAGCAGGCGTGCATAGCCGGTTGACCGGCTGCCGCGGCCAACCGGTTGGGAAGTTGCTGTAAATTTTCTTCCAAAATCTTCAATTCTTCAATCCTCATGCACTCCCAGCCGGCTGCCGGTGGTCTGGCCGGCTGGGAAGTTCCGGTAACAATTTCTCCAATTTCCACCTTTGGCTAAGTGAGGGGGCTCCCAGCCAGCTGGCCGGCTGCCGGCCTACCGGCTGAGAAATACTTCTTAGCCCTTTTCTTCTCTTTTCTTCTTCTTCTTCATCATTTGGCCTCCACTTCCGCTTCACACGCTCCCATTTCCTCATTTTCGACTTATTTCCTGCAAGATGAGATATGACATCATAGAACAGGAAACACGGGCACAAAAAGCATATAAAGGCACGAAAAACCGTGAAAGAAAGGACCAATATGCTATAAAAAGGAAGGAAAGACACGTCATATAGACGTGCATCAAAATTCCCCACACTTAAGCCTTACTCGTCCTTGAGTAAGCCACATAATATAATTAAGACCCGTAATCAACAAAAATACATTTCACACTTTATTCATACTAGCCGAATCGGGTTTAGCTACACCCGTAGCCCTTTCAACTCACAATTTGACACGTCATGAGGGGAAGGTGCCCTATTGCAAGGCAAGTTTGATCTTCCTATAAAATTTCGATACATCCAACATGTAAGCACATAAAAAAAATAATAGAATGCATCTAACAAAAATGAACCACTTTCCTCATCTAAGTGGTCGAATTTCATCTTCAAAAACATGGTCTTGGTCGGGAAATGCCGTATCAGAATCCCAATGGAGGTGCCAACCCCCTAAAGGTGGCTCAAGCAACCTTATGGTGACCACTAAAGCTCGAAAAAAAAATTAAAGAGCGGGGAAAGGGGAAATGGAGCGAGTCCTCCGAGATTTACAAGACACGACACAAGATTCAACCAAAGACCCGTGACTAAAAGGACCAAGGTCAACGACATCTTCACGGTTTTCACTCGTCACTCGTTTAAAGAACGGGTGTTTTTGTGTACAAAAAGTAGCCAAAACACTCCCTTACTACGACTCGTGAGAACGTGCCCGCATTCTAATGTGTAAGATCATCCTATGAACAAGTGAGATGCAGAAATGGAACAATGCACATGATAAGAAACAAGGGTCGTAACGGGGCTTGGGGGAAGGACAAAACGGGATTGGTGCAAGCACCGTTTGGATATGTGAGGTTTGAATCAAGAATAGTCAAAATTCTGCTCGTCCTACCTCTTATTACAACAAATGAGACACGTCTATACTGTATCATAGATTTGATTCCCCAAAAATATGCAAAAATTGCATAAACCCGACTCAAATTGGAAAAATATCAAAGCCATTACAAACCCTTCAACTCGGCCTTTGTTACAACAAATGAATAACGTCTACACCCTAACAAAGAACTTGCATCCAAATGCACGCAAAAATTGTGCAAACCCGATTCACTTTGGAAAAATATCATAGGACCTTTTATTTTAGCAACGACTTTTTCTACCCCTTAAATGATGAATAGGGGTATTGCTTGCTCTTTCTCTTTTTCTAAAACAAGTATTTACAATCACAAACTAACTCTTTTTGTTAATTTTCAAAACTTTTCTAATTTTCTCTTTTGTTTTTCAACTTTCTTTGAAAACCTTTTATTCATTTAAAAGTGCCAAATAAAAACCAATATCTCGACCCAAGTGGAATATATATATATGTCATTGATACACGTCCACAGGACGTGTCTTTGCTTCCTTTTTCTAGCGTATTGGTCCCTTCTTTCACGGCTTTTCATGCGTTACATCCATTTTATTCCCGTATTCTCGTTATATTAGTGCCGTGTCTCATTTTGCAAGAAATGAGTCGGAAATGAGGAGATGGGAGCGTGTGAAGCGGAATTGGAAGCCAAATGTGACACTTCGGATTTTTGAGCTTATTTTGTACTTAGCTTTCTATAATGGTAGATTAGATGTGTCAAGTTGTGCGTTTCGTTGTATAATATGGTAATAGTAATGAGGCTTTTGTTGCATTCTTGGGCGAACTTCAGGACGAGTTCATTTTAAGGGGGGAAGACTGTAATATCCCGTAATTTAATAAGGTTAGATGAATAATATACGTAATATGAATAATTAATTGAAGGCTCTATTCTAATAATTAATTAAAGTATAAGTCGGAGTTGGATAATAATAATAATAATAATAATAATAATAATAATAATAATAATAATAATAATAATAATAATAATAATAATAATAATAATAATAATAATAATAATAATAGTAATAATAGTAATTGACGGTATAATAATAATAAGTAATAATAATAATTAGTATTCATACGATACTAATAATAAAGCAATAGACTCGTATATGGACATAGACTTGTATATGGGCCTAACTTGATATAAATAGAATAATACAAACCATACCCTAGCTTTTATCATCACAAATCTGAAAACTACATAGCCTAAAGGAGATCTAGAGAGGAGAAACATCGCACAATTGCTAGAAGGTAAGTCGGTTTCATAATTTAATCGTTTAATTAAATTGTTCACATAGCTAGATTAGAGATCGTCGCAAACACCGTATAGACCACCATAGGTTCGTGACTTGACCGTGGACTTGACCCTGGACCGTTGTGAGGGTTAACTGACCTAGACTAGGCCGTCGAAGGCGGCGGAGGGTGGCCGTAGTGGCGGTAAACAGGCGGTGCAGAGGGAGTGAAACGCGGATTTGAACCCGAATACTTGACCGTTTGACCTGGGGTTGGTATGGGTGGTTGTTGGAGGATGAGTCGACCATGGGGAGGCAGTCATGGTGGTTGGTGGTGGAGGTTGTTGCTGGTGGTGGCCGGAGTAATTGAAAACAGGAGAAAGGACGTGTCTTTGATGAAACCGTCTTAAGGCGGATATGTTGGCTAATGTGGTTGTGTCATGGGTTGCTAGGCCCCACTGCTGGAACCACCATACGTTAAAGGCGACATAGGTGGCGGCCAGTGGTGGTGTGGTGGTCTAGGTGGTGGTTCACGGGGTGATTTAATTGGGTTGATGAGTTGTGTAGTGTATGCGTGTGTGCAAGGGGGAACTAGGGCAGGTTATGTAGTCTCGGTTGTTGGGTTAGGTGTGAACCTTAGTGAGCAGAGAGGACCACCGTGGTGCAGGGTGGCTGACCACGGTGGGGGCAGGTGGTAGAAGGCGGCTGGAGTGGTGTTTTGGGGCGTGTTTATGTGTGTTGTCGAGGGGAGTGATGGTTGTGTTGGTTTAATTGTTATACATCGATAGTTCGTATGTTTTAAAATAAAATTAGTTGATAATTAATAATTAGTAATTAATAAATAATATAATTCATAAATTTGACGTAATAATGGGATAATGAATTAATTATCAAAGTATTTGTTTTAGGTGACGGTTTCGAGGTGGAATATTACTAATTGTTGATTGGAATTTGCTGACGGAGTTGCTAGCTGCAAGGTAGGATATACCTACTCAACTGTGACGTAATGTATTTATTGTTGGTTGGTTTATTTATATGAATGGTTGGTTATATGGATGGTTATTGTTTGAATGAGTATTAAAGGCATGAGAATTGTATTGTCTATGATTGGCATGTCATGTGTAATTTATATTGTTGGATGATTTACAATGTTGGATGAAAGTTATTGGCATGGATATGTGCATTGTTTAGTCATTTATTGGCATGGCATGCATTTTCATCGTATTGGAGGTTGGAAATGGTGCGGAGATGGAAATGGTTATTTTGTTATTTCGTTTAGGCCCATGGCTTGTCTGCAGGCCTGACCATGGTGTCCTCAGGCGTTGTCTTGGATCTCAACGACGGTTGAGTTGTACCTCGGCCTAGGGAATGGCAGGGTGAGAGAATCGGGATGTGATCACGGGGTGTATTGGAGTTGTGTGATGTGTTTGGATGTGGAGGTGCATCAGTTGCATGGTCTCATATTTGTATGTATTTATTATTATTATTGTTGTTTATTTATATCTTACTCAACCTCGTGGTTGACCGTGTATTCGATAACACCTGTGATGAACCAATTATTGGGGAGCAGATTGATTGGCAGGAAAGGTTTGACTAAGCTAGGAGCTTGATGGTGTGAGGCTACAGGGGCACTTAGAAGTCTAGATCACTTAGTTTATGATTCAGTTTTTATTTCCGTTGCGGATGTAATTTATTCAAGTTAAGTACTTTTGGATTTGGTTTGTAATAAATGGCCTCAACGGATGAGAGAGAAAGCTAGAGAGAGAAAATCTCTATTTTCTATTGTTTTAGCGTAGGCCTCAAGCAATGGCTCGTCGACGTAAAACTACTGATAATTCGTCAAATTCTTCTAATTCTGTAAATAATTCATCATCAAAAACACAAAAACAGGTTAATTTTCATTTACAATGTTCACAAAAGGGGAAATCTCAATTGAATTTTGCATCTCAAGAGTTTGAATCGGATTTGGACTCAATCCTAGAGGAAGAAACTCAGTATGATTAAGATCACTAAAGAGGATGTAGCAGATGAAATTCAATTCTGGTCATCTTCTATGTTTTGCTATGTCTTAGGGGCAAATCCTCCAAGCTCAGTATTAACAGGGTTTGTGAAACGGGTCTGGCAAGCACAAGGAGTTGATAGAATTGCTTTTATGCCAAATGGTATATTCCTGGTTCGTTTTAAAATTAAAGAGCAGCAGCAATTTGTGTTGAATAATGGCCATCTCTTGTTTGATAATAAACCTGTGATTGTTAGGGAATGACTTCCTGATACAGTGTTAACCAAACAGGATGTAAAGAGGGTCCCTATATGGATCAAATTATCTGGTTTAGACATTAAATACTGGGGAATTGAATGCCTGAAGAAACTGAGTAGAGGGGTTGGACAGTACATTAAATGTGATGAATCCACAGCTATTAAGCAGTTTCTGGGATATGCTAAAATTTTGGTGGAAGTAGAAATTGGGCAATATTTTCCTAATCAGATTGAGTTCCAGGATGAGAATGGGATGATACAAACCATTTCTGTGGGATACGATTGGTTACCTATTCTTTGCCTTAAGTGTA
>VHZZ01014670.1:32563-42587 GCA_009801015.1 Silene noctiflora
GTTGAGGAGGAGAGTGTGAGCCTTGATGGTGAGAGGGATTGTGAGGTGCATCTCCTTGATGAGCCTACCTATGAGAAATTTGAGGCCCCTTTTTGTGGTGAGGATGAGTTCATTATGCCCACCGATGACCTTGATCTCATTTCTTATACCCCCTTACTTGAGATCGTGTATGTGGATGAGGAGTATGATGCTCCTTTACTTGATATAGTTTGCATGGGTGAGTCGGTTGAAACCCCCCTCCTTAATAAATTTGATGATTGTTATGCTTTCCCGCCCCTCTTTTAAAGGTTTGTGTTTGATATGGATGGATGGCATAAGAAAGTGAAAGGCAAGGAGACTAGTGAAGTCTCCTATGTTTTACTTTGAACACAAGGCGGAGAACGGCCAAACCCTCGATGATTGGAGGAGTCTCAAAGATGTGAGCTTAGTTGATGATGGGAAGGCAATGGGTAGCCTTGCCCATAAATTGTGGAATCCCGGGTAAGCCTCCTTGATGAAGGGGTTTGGTGGAGTTCCTTAAGAACCACCGCATTATATATATTCTTCCCTTACTTTACTTGCATTTTGCTTGCATTTGCATTCAGTAACATGGTCCGAATAAGAGTTAATCCAAATTAGCTCTCCCAAACATGCATTCATATAATTAGTTTCACATTATTTAACTTGCATTTGTAATATATTAGAATTAATATTCATAAGTTGCATTCATATAGGATTGCATTAGAATTTCCTTTTGTAATATATTGTCACATGTAGTTGCATTCATGTAAATTAATTGCATTGTATTTCAATTTAGCATATAGAATAGATCATTCATTGCATTTTCATTTAAAAACAACAAAAAATTTGAAAAATCACAAAAACAACAAAAACATTTTCTTTAATTTCCAAATTTCCTCCACATATTTATTTCCAACTAAAATTATGTAAATAAATAAGTGTGGGGAGGAAATTTCATATTTAAAACCCAAAAACATGTCATTTGTTTTCAAAAATTCAAAAATATAAAAATATGTTATTTAATTTCGAAAATTTCCAAAAAATCCAAAAATGTCTTTTATTTTTCTTATTTCCTCCCTACATTTTGTTCCATTGAGGATAATGTAAATTTCATGTGTGGGGAGGGAAATATCAACTTTGTACATATTTGTATATATACTTGTTCATATTTATTAACTTGACAACAATTAAAAATGCTTAAAAATTCAAAAATAAAATTCAAAAAAATCCAAAAACATGCATTGTTTTTTATTGTATATATATTGTTTTATACTAACTTGGTTGATAGGCAACGCGCATCGCATCGCAGAAGACGCTTGGTAAAATTCTTCTAATTCTCTCCTTTTATCCTTCCTTTTCATTTTGTATATATTGACATGGAGGAGGACGGGATATGTGATGTGGGTGTTCCCTTTGGGAACCGTTTTGGATATGCGTGTTGTTGATGATGTGCTGCTAGGTTTAGAAATTGTGTGCATTTAGATATGTATATACGTGTTCACTCTTGCATTCACGTAGTTTTCTCATATGTTTTATTTGCATTTCATACACGTGCATTTTGTTTGTAAGTAGTGCATAGAAGGTCTTACAGTAGAGGTTCCATGTCGACAATGATGATAACCATTTTTCCCGTGTCATTTCCCTTTTAATAGCTTGTACCCTTTGATGACACTTGTTAGAGTTTTTGCTTGCAAAAACTCGTTACTCTAGCTTAATGACCAAGTAGTGACCACCTTGTGAGACTGTATTATGCCCGAGACTTGAGCTAGGATTGACATAGCTACTCAAATGTGAGGTTAGAGCCTCCTTTTGACCGGTCCATCAAACTGGCCCCGTTTAGGTCTTGTGAGTAGTTTTCCTTACGTGGTGTGTCATGTTAAAACGTATAAGCATGGAGCTCGTTCCTTGATTCCGTAGAAGTGTAGACGTGCATAATGAGATGATTTTGTTCAATAAAGTAACCTCACATAGCCAAATAAGCCTTTATTTCACCCTTGAGTCAATGTTTCCCTTTTGTTAACCCATGTTGAGCCTAAGCCTTGTCATTTCATTCACCAACGAAAATAACTACATTCCATAAACAACTCACCATTTGTCGAGTAGTTTGTCTTTGTGGTTCTTTTGTGGTGTCAAAATTGGGTCGGAATTTTGATTCCTTTTGGGGAGAATGGATTTTGGTTCTCATGAGAGAAATTGTGCTTCAATGTTGGCCACTTTTGCATAATAAGAAGGTTACAAGTGAGAAAAGAAAAAAAAGAAAGAAAATAAAAAAGAAAAAAAAGGGAGAAAAAATGAAATAGGAAAGAAAAAGAAGAGATTGTGTCATTAGTTGAATAAAAGAGTGTTGATATTGGCAATGGAATTTGATTTGTAAGGAAATGAATTTGATTATTTGGATATGGCAACCTTGGCAAAATTTTGTACAAAAAGTTCTTTTGCTTTGGTTACGGTTTAGTGAATTGGTTGATAATGGTGACTACTCGACCGATTGCCTCCACTTAGTCTAAAACGGTGCTTGCACCGGCCCCTTTTCACCAAACCCGAGCCTCGATACAACCCCAATTATCTCATTTACATGCATGTCATTTTTGTGCTTCTCTTGCAGATGTTGGATGGAGTACCATGTTAGATTGCGGGCATGCTTCGCAAGTCGAGTTAGGAGAGTGATTTTGGCTACTTGTTTTCACATAAATCACCCCNGTACAAAAAGTTCTTTTGCTTTGGTTACGGTTTAGTGAATTGGTTGATAATGGTGACTACTCGACCGATTGCCTCCACTTAGTCTAAAACGGTGCTTGCACCGGCCCCTTTTCACCAAACCCGAGCCTCGATACAACCCCAATTATCTCATTTACATGCATGTCATTTTTGTGCTTCTCTTGCAGATGTTGGATGGAGTACCATGTTAGATTGCGGGCATGCTTCGCAAGTCGAGTTAGGAGAGTGATTTTGGCTACTTGTTTTCACATAAATCACCCCGTTCTTTCATTCAGTGACGAGTGAAACCCGTGAGAGTCGATGCTAGGTCTCCTTTTTTGTCAAAGGCTTGATATGGAGTTGAATCTTGTATGTGTCATGTCAATCTTGGGAGTATGGCTAGCACTTCCCATTTCCCCGCCTAGAATTCGTTTCTATGCCTTTCGTGTTGTCGATGTTGGTTACATGAGCTAGAATTAGGGGATCGACACTTTGGTGAGACTTTGAGACGACATCCTCTGCCAAAGAAATTCTTTGTTCGGTTTTAAGAAACCCCGCTTGAATTAGGCAAGTGTGTATTTTTTTGATTGATTCATTTTCATGCTTTACTTGATGTTTGATGCTATCTTGAATCGAAATTTTGTAGCAAGACCGCACTTGTCTTGCAATAGGGCACCTTCCCCTCATAAGGTGTCAAATTGTGAGTTGAAAGGGCTACGGGTCTAGCTAAACCCGATTCGGCTAGAATGAATAATGTGTGCGAGGTATTTAGTTGATTACGGGTCTTAATTCTATTATGTGTCTTAATCGGGGACGAGCAAGGCTTAAGTGTGGGGAATTTTGATACACGTCCATAGGCCGTGTCTTTCCTTCCCTTTTCTAACGTATTGGTCCCTTCTTTCACGGCTTTTCATGCCTTTTCATGCATTTTATTCCAGTATTCCTGTTTTATTAGTGTCGTGTCTCGTTTTGCAGGAAATGAGTCGGAAATGAGGAAATGAGAGCGTGTGAAGCAGAATTGGAAGCCAAATGTTGAAGAAGAAGAAGATAAGAGGAGGAAACTTGCTGAGAAGTGCTCCCCAGCCGGTAGGCCGGCAGCCGGCTAGCCGGCTGAGAGCCCCCTAATTTAGTCAAAAGGAAAATTTGGAAGACATGTTACAGGAACTTCCCAGCCGGCTGGCCGACTGGGAATGCATGAGGAATAAAGATTGAAAATCTTGGAAGAAAAGCATACAGAGGCCTCCCAGCCGGTCGGCCACCGGCAGCCGGATGACCGGCCATGCACACCTGATGACATGTTCTTCCTCCAAAAACCAACAGAAGAATCCCAGCCGGTTGGCTACCGGCAGCCGGTCAACCAGATGTGCATACCTTATGATGGTTGATTTGAAAAAAACTTACAGAAGACTCCCAGCCGGCACGGCCACCGGATGGGGCCGCCTGAAGACGAATTTGAAGCCCATTTGTATATTTTGTAACAAACTATAAATACCCCCTCTCCTTAATTCATTGGACACACTACCCTAGATTATTAAACCCTAGTTTATGCATTTCAACTTTCCTTAATTAAAAACTTAACATTTCCTTAATTAATCATTAATTAGTCTTCAAACTAGCTTATTCTAGTACTAGTTCATTAGTTTGCAATTGGATATTAGGTTGTAATGTAAGATATTGAAGAATCTATTTGATAATTAATCCAAAGTTTGAAGCTTTATATTTTGTTTGGTATAATTCTCTCCTCTTTTTAGTTTATTAATCATTTGCTTGCACTTTACTTTCATTTCTACTTATTGTCTTAAATTACATCATGTATATTGTTTTATTTGTGTTGTTTGCTTCAATTGTTTGCATTTGTCTTACCATGAGTGAGTAGTTCCCTTCTAGGGTTTAGGGGGAACATAAGTGAGGTTTAACTATGGTTATGGGATGTTGATATTTGGTTTATGGGTGAAAACGTTTAGCCTTTGTGAGCATGGATAGAAGATGTTTGATGAATTGTGTGTATAAAAGTTCATGCCTTTCTTCAACTTATGCTTAGTATCTGTATGAATGAAAGTTTATAGGGATGCTTGATAGTATGCTTACAATGAGTCTGGATGCTTTGTGATGACTTTGTGTACTCCTTTAGGGAAAGCTAAGAATTAGTCTTTCATTCATAGGCTAGATAACACCCTTGACCATTTGACACCCTTGCCTATTTTACCTTGCTTAGGGGAGCCCAAAGACCCTATCTTTAATCAACTGCTTACATAAAATCTTGCTTGTCTTTCTTTAATTTACTCTAGTTGTTATTAAAACTCATATTTATATTTACTTGACTAAATTTAGACTCGATCAAACTAAGTGTAAATCCCTCATTATCCTTGTGGTTCGACACCCTTGTTATGCTACTTAATTTGGGAATTTATAAATTGTTTTTGACCCGGGAATTGACGACAAATCTCGGCCTCAATCATCCACTAATTAGAACCCAAGACACCAACTATCACACTACTAAAAACTCCATGACTCATTCTTGATAAAGGAAGGTCGTTTTTGGGAATATAGCTTGTTTAGTGAGTTTGCCAAATGAAAAGGGCTAAAGCTCAAATGTGTGAACAAAAAGGGAACTAATGCAAGGGTAAAAACAAGGCAATATAGGCTATGTGAGGTTCAAGTATATGCAAACAAATTCATTTCATAAAATGTGCACAAAAAGGAAATCAACTTACGGTCTTAAGGAAAGAATGACACATTTATGCGTCTAGACATGACACGTCTTGCGAGGAGACCTACTCACAATCCTATGTGGGGTCGGGTATGGATGTACCGATCCTAAAGAGGCTCTAATCCTCACATTTGAGTAGTTAGGTTGAGACCTATGTCTAGCCTACGGTCTTGGTCTCACAAGGCGGTCTAAACTCCTTAGACATGCTCTTTTTCCCATGAATAACCAAGTGGTCACGGGTACGAGCCACAGGGAGGGGAGAGGCACAATTGGAATATACTCATCCTCGGTGTATTTACTTCCCTTCCTTGACCACATCTTATGCAAAATACTTTATGTACAAACTATGTGCAAAACTTGAACTAAAAACCAACACATATATACATGTGACAAATGCATGCGGAAGTTTAAACAAACATGAATCGAAATGTGCAAACAAGTTTGACTAATCCTAGCAGCACATCAACAACATCAACCACAAGTGTCCAAAGGGAACATCCAAGGCACAAAATCTTATCCTCCTCCATATACAATGATATAAAAGAAAAGAACGTAAAAGGAGAAAGATATAGGAACGTCTATACCGAGCGGTCTTCTAGTCTCCTTTTTGCCTCGAATACTCAATGTACCTACGCCACTTTGTTAGCCACACACACACACACACACACACACACATATATATATATATATACACAATGAAAATGAATAACATGTTTTTGGAATTTTTGAATTTTTTTGATTTTTAGGCATTTTTGAATTTTTTATCAAATTTACAAGTATATACAAATATACACAAAGTGGATATTTCCCTCCCCACACTTAAAATTTACATTATACTCAATGGAACAAAATGTAAGGAGGAAATAAGAAGAACGAAATAAGAAGAACGAAAAACATATTTTTGTATTTTATGGGATTTTTCGAAATTAAACAACATATTTTTGGATTTTTGAAATTTTGAAAATAAATAACATGTTTTTGGATTTTAAATATGAGAATTTCCTCCCACACTTATTTATTTACATTATTCCTTTTGGAAATAAATATGTGAAGGAAATTCGGAAATGAAATAACTTGTTTTTATTGTTTTATTGTGATTTTTCAATTTTTTTGGTGTTTTTAAGTAAAAATGCAATTAATGATCAATTCTATTTGCTAAATTGAAATACAATGCAATTAATCTATGTGAATGCAACTACATGTGACAATATATTACAAAATTTAAATTCTAATTCAATCCTACATGAATGCAACTATATGATCACTAAACTAACATATACAACTACACTAAATGTAAGCGGAAATTAAAATATGCAGGAGAGAGTTTGGATTGGAGGGATCATACTTGGCATTTGGATTGTGGAAGGGAGCAAAGGGAAACAACTCAATCGGCCCCCTCATCGGACCCATATCCCGATTCCTCTTGATCATTGCCTTTATCAAACTTCGTGCCTCGGATGTAGTCCTCCGAGTTCGTCGGGTGAGTGAAGTCGCCTCCCATGGCCGTCACATAGTCAAATCCCGACCCGGAGGCTTCCAATGGACCAACATCTCCGAAGAACGTAGGGGCTCCTCCAAACCAAGTACCCGTAGCGGCATGGCCCTCCCCTTGAGAGACATTAGGAGTAGGGAAAGTGGGTTGGTTGAAGTAATCTTATTGCAAGTTAATGTCCCCATAGACCGGGGGATCATTAGCACCCTCGTACCCGCCGTCCAGTGCCAAGTAATATGAAGGGTGGAGGCCGGAAGGATGCCTATACCCCCGCCGTTGGTAGTCATCGTAAACCGGAAATTGACCAATGGAGTGGTCAACATACAACCAGTCGACCTTCCTATGAAGCTCACGGCGGTCATCCCGGGCCTCTTGGAGGCCAACAGTCACGTTTCTCATGAATTTCACGAGTGATGGGGGTAGGTAGGGTTCGGGAGGAGGTTAAGGTTGACTATATGAAGACCCCTCGCCTTGTTGTGGGAACCAAAGTTGGGGTTGTTGAAAGGGGCCGGGTTGGAAGAATGGTGGAGGCATGTTATACCTCATGGTTGTTTCGGTGGGCATCCGGCGATCATGTCCATAGACTATTGGTTGCGGCTCACCCTCATTCATTTCCTCCGCTTCAAGTTCAAGTAAAAATGAGCCGAATTCGGCTCAATCTTCATCTTTTGAGCATTGGGGAGTGGGATCGAGTTCTTGTCCACTCCCCTTACCCGAACTTGCCAATAATCCTTTCGGTCGGCCGGGTTCCTCTTAATATAATTTAATGAATTTTGCAAGTAGTCATGAGTGAGGAAAGTTCCCCCCATGATATAATTCATGTTGTTCATGTTTAGACCACGAATAAGGCGCTTGGCAAGGTAGGTGATGACACCACCCACGACAATTGGCATTGTTTGCGCCGAGTTGTTACTAAGCTTATGCAAGTGAAGCACAAAATGATGACGATACAAATTTTGAAAGACATCGGGTTATGAGTAGGTAGGATCCAAGTATTCGAGCTCCTCGGTCTGGAAGTTGTGAGGCTCATCCCTCCCAAAGACGGTTCACCCCATGAACCGATGCCAAATCCTTATCGCCACATTATGAAAAGTGTTTGTCGGGCGCTTCACTCCCTATTAATCATCAAGGCCGAATATAGCCTTCCAAACCATCCCATGGTCGAAGTCCTCTGGCGCCCTATGAGATGGCGTCGGGTCTAGCCCAAAAATCTCGGTGAATTGGGCCAAGGTTGAAACACCCCCATACACCGAGGCACTTTACCAAGGACTACCTCCAAGTACAAGGATGCTACCATCTCGGTTTCCCGAGGCAGTGAACATCATATAAACAATAAAGAAACATCATTATTATTAATATCGTTTAAAGAATACAAAAATCATCTCCAAATACGAAGTACATGGCCAAAACTGAAACCAAAGCATAAAACTACTATCGTCTGCGGAAGCTACTACTATCGTGACTCCACCATGCTAACCCCACCACGTAGTCAGCAACCATCATCGTCATTACCTTCTAGACTAAATGCTCACCATCCCTGAATGGATCACCACAGCTTTCAAAACATTAAACGGAGTCAGTCAGCTGAACAACTATATACGATATAATGCAAACAAAAAGTAAAGTATCACACCACCACCATCATCACCATCACCACACCACTCCGGTACCGGGACAGACCCAGACATACCGCATCACCACACCACACTGGTACCGGGACACACCCAGACGCACCACATTACAAGTAACCGACTACACACCGAAGTATGTAGTCTTACCAGTGGAAGACCGCAGCCAACCACCTAAACCACCCACAATAACCCAAGTCCCTTATTGTGCACATCCCCCCTACGCTGAGAGAACGCAGGAGGCTAACAATGGGGGTGAGACCACCTCTCACAATGGCTCACAAAACAATATCACAATATCCATCCATCTCCAACCWCCACCATACAACTCCGCTATCACAATCATAACACAAACATATAATCATCTCATACAATAAAATCGTCACATTATAAGCATACAATTCAACAGGAAACTGAGTAGGAAAACCTACCTTATCAACAATTATGAACAATCAAGTGATTCAGAAGTCTTCCTCTACGAATTCTCCTCCTATAAGGAATTAAAAGCATATCATAAGGCAAAGTCCCCTCAAAACCCCCAAATCAGAAATTAGGGTTCCAAGCTATACATTAACGATTCAATAAGACACTTACCCTTGGAAATCCGATCTCGAGACACTTAGAAACGCCAACAATCGCTTAGATTCATGTCGCGGAAGTGAAGAATAGAAGGAGAAGCAGTAACGGAGTTTAGGTTTTTGTTTTGAAAGCGAAATCATGAATTACTGCTTCCTGATATTCTATTTATACTTTCCGCGAAAAACCCGTTACGAACCGGACACTCGGTCTAGTGAGTGACACTCGACCGAGTAGACGACACTCGGCCAAGTGCAGGCCACTCGACCGAGTGCGTTGCACTCGTCAGAGTTCCCCACTCCAAAACACTGACAGTCTGACACAACGGGGAACTCGGTCGAGTACCATGTACTCTACCGAGTGTCCCAACACTGAAAATACCGAGTATCACAGTCTTCCCTCCTTAAAAATGAACTTCGTCCCCGAAGTTCAAACCCATACCCGTAAAACAAATGCACACATAACACCCCACCATCTCACAACACTCCAACTCCTTCCCTCCATCCTCGACACTAACTCAACCAACAATGAAATTTGCAACACCTAGAATCCACCATAGAGTAGTCCACCTAATTCCACCAACACAATCCGCGAGCGAGAACGACTACCAAAATGAAATGTTATATTCTACCACCCTTAAAAGNTTCATAACGTCACCACCTACACCGTCAACACTATCGCAACCTTACTTACCTACAACATCACTCTATCACCGCTCAATTCGAATACATAAAATTTATCCAACGACAAATATTCCATAGTTCTACAAGGAAAACTCAAAAGCTCAAAATATACCACAACCATTCCTATATCCAGGGCTCTCTACCTCTAATAGTCCTCATACTTCAAATCATGCGGCATCCCACCTCACCTATAACACAAAATCCTTAGCATCACCATTACTTCAACTCTTTAACATTA
>VHZZ01014685.1:33429-44847 GCA_009801015.1 Silene noctiflora
TTATTCAAGCAACTTAAGATCTACTTTGTAATTGAAGAATTCTTGGGTTTGGATTGAGGAATTGACAACTTCTCATCACTAATCAAAGCTTTCTTTTATTGTTCTTCCATTCCTTTATTCACTTTAAGTTGGTATAATTCCTTTTACTCTTGCTTAATCATCTACCTTGTTATTTACTGTAGAATCATCATCATGTTTATGTTTGCTAAGATATTTGACACCCTCTTTAGCATGATTACCAATATGATGTATGAGTAGTCTTCTAGCTAGGATTAGTGGGGGATTAGGGGAGTAATCATGGGGTAGATCTTTACGTGATGAGTTCATATGATGTATGAGTAGTCCTCGAACTGCCCGTTATGTTTGATGAAATGCTTGATTGACAACCTAGCATGATTCTCTATCTCTTTAATGAGACTTGTAAGACATAAATCAACTCGAGTTTTGTTAAACCATGCATTTGTTGAATAGGGAGGAAGAAGTCGTTGTAGCTGTCGTAAGCTATAAATCAATTTGACTCCGAGACCTAAGTCTCCCTAAGGATTGTAAGATATAAACGAACTCGATCCTAGCATAACTTCAATCATTTACCGGATTCATCACTAAGATCACACCATATTTCCCCTATGAACCCATGACACCCTATTGCATTTAATCAATTGTTTACATCTCCAATTTTAACTGCATGCTTTTTTATTACCTTCATATACATTTTTGTTATAGCAGCATAGCTTTTATCTCAACCCAAATTTGTGACACTGAGGCATGACTAGTTTGCATTTGATCATAGTTTGACAACCCGTCCTTTGGCATCGAGCTCTAGTTGCTACTTGCTAGTTAGTTAGAGTATAAATATTGTTTGATCGGGCGTGACGACCTATGTCCGCACCACTCACATATTCTTCATGCGAGTGTCCATCCCTTCTCTTCTCTCTTTGCATTCTAAGACCACGTGCTTTTTCTACGATGCCTACGTTCTTGAGCATTATTGACCACGTAAGCCTAGATCATTCTAGGTACCAGTCACGTTTTGCATAGACCTACCAATTTGACCACTACACTCAACCAACCTAATTAATCAATCGTTTTTCTTAAATCCTTTTCAAGGGTATCTTCATTACATCGAGTCGAATTAGTCATTTTCGCTTCGTAAACATGTAAGTCTGAGGGTGTAAAATCCGATTCGTATTTTATTTTGTGTATTTACCATCATGTAAGAGTCTACACCATAAACATGCTTTCAAAATCATAGTTTTTTAAACCTTTTTGACGAATTAGCAGAGAAAGACAGTCGAGAAGAATCGCATCAGCAGATGCGCCTTATGGAATAATCGCAGCATCTTCTGCGCCTCTTCCAGAGGCTCATCTTCTGCTGCTGCTCTTCTTCTTTTTCCTCGAGTACTAATTATTTTGTCCTTTTCGTTTTATTTCGTTTTCTTTCATAAATTCCATTTTCCAAGTTATTTTCTTTTATCTTTCGACCTAAGTCCCTTATAATTCAATATTTACGGGTTTTTGTCATATATTTTAAACTCGGATTTTCGATGGTTCGATTTTCTCATATCAAATCATTAAGATTCGACTTTTGTATATATATGTTTCTCGTTCCATAACGATCTTTTATTTATGTATAATCTGTTAAATCACTTTAATTCGAGCCTAAAATCAATTAATATACCTAAATTAACCAACGAACGATAACAACCCGCGACTCTGACTTTCACATTCAGAATCCAACTCGAGAATAATCGCACAAGGTGATGCGCCTCTTCTAGAGGACGCATCGTATGCCGCGCCTATTCTGGGTTAGCTTATGCCTCTGAACCCGTCTCGTCCTGACATAGTCATTCTAATTAGTTTATAATTAACTATTATCCGTATTACCATTGTTTCGGCGTACCTAATATTTTCTATTTTATTTATTTTGTTTCATTTATTTCCTAAAACCCTTTTAAAGCGTGTTTATGGCATAGATTCGTTCATCTTTTGCAATTTATTCTTTTGTAAATTGTAATTTAATTTACCCTATGTGATTTATTTATTTGCCCTTCACATGTAATCAATCTAAAATCCCTACTTAGACCTAATTGTATGCTAAATTCTATGTCAATCGACTTAGTTAAATTCACAAGCTAGGTTTAAAACGTAACTTGTTGCATTGCATGCATTTGAACTAATAACATATCGAGTATAAATGACATTCCCTGATCATTAGTAGAGGCCTATATCGAGGCGAGCGGGATTAGGTGTTCTAATAAGAGCTTCCTAATACGTACCCTCACCCCTTACTCAGATATCCGTGAACACCAGTGTTCATTGGCATCGCGAGAGTCATTCTAGACATGGAATGCTAAGGGCGATGAATTTCTTAGTGTTCATGTCACTACTTTGTGTCTTGGCATGATACGAAGTATTCGAACGGATCCAATTATCCACAAAAATTGGTGGCGACTCCACAAATGCAGGCTTGTTCAAACCATTCACCGGTTTCAATGCCTTTCAAATCGGTAACGGACCATAACGTGCTTTCTCAACTTAAAGTTCTGTGGGAGAAGTACCGCTGCCTCAAACTTTCCAACGCGCGGGTGTGCGCGGTATGGGTGGCTCATGTCCACAGTTTGGTGACTCCGCTGGGGATGATACACTTAGACTAAGTCTAATGTTACCCAAGGTGAAACTTGAACAAGATTAGGGATAGTTTATATAAGACAGTTATTGGTTTTTATTACTCGACCTTTTTAGGTCGTTTTAGCTAGCCTTCCTAGGCTCTTAACCAAACCAATTCGACCAATTGTCCCGTCTTGATGGTGAAAATTCTTATTTATCCCTAGTAGATTGATAGCAATTGACGTCAGCCACACCATGATGCTTACTCATGTTTGTATCAAAGAGCTTTCACTACTCGAGGAAATGGAACTAGGAACCGGCCTTACTCATGTTTGGCATGGACCTCTCCACAGACCAGGGTTTGATAGTTTGGTGTGGAAACACACCCTTCTAAACCAAAACCATCTTAAAAGCACTTAGCATACTGTTATAATGCATGTATATGTTTGTATGTGTGTTCCGAGTCAATCACAAGTCTTAATATCATATTTGTAAACCAAATAATGTCAAATTTTCTATATGTAAAATCCATTTTCAATCTTTTCAAAAAATAAAAGGCGTTTTGTAAACCAAATAACGTCGAATGCTCTACAACTTAAAATTGCATTTTCAAAATTCTAATTATAAATAAATTAAAAAACATGTAGATATGCAAATTTAACTGGGCTTAAATTTTAAAACCAAGTCATTTCCTAGTCAAAACTCCGTCGGGTTATAAACTCGCCCTCCTTTATATTTTAGGTCGTTCAAGTCAAGTCCAAAGGCGTTACGCCATCATTTTCCATCCCCTATCCCAAGTCAGTTAGGATCTGAATATTCCCGACACCTCGGCTCACACACTCGAGATTAACTCACCGAGTCATTCCAATCCGTCTCTCATAATGTCATGGTCGGGTACTCACAACCCAAACCCCGAGTCAAGTCTTTCTGAAGCACATGTGTTAGCGTCGCACCATCTTCAACCATGTCTAAACCCGTCGGTAAGGTCAACGATATAAGGGTCACTCCGTCAAAATCAACACCCGAGTATAAAGTCAAAGTCAAAGTTAAACGCCGTGAGTTCAAACATGAGAAGTCACTCACGGCGTTTCAAGAATTCACAACCAAGTATAGACGTCTTGTCTTGTCCTCATACGAGTTCCTACGTGTACCACCCGGTTTGTTGGCTTAGTTTGCGCGATCCCCTGCCAAATCGAGTTTTAACGCGCATCATTTATGTCGAGTAGGAATCATGCAAGTTCCGCCAGTCAGCAAAGTCATGAAGCATCTCAAGCCACAATCACCATATCTCTTCAAGACATTTATGCCACGATTCTACGCCTTCAAGCTATAATTGAAAATTTGAGCATGCACGTCCTCAGCCTTTAAAATGGGACGGTGAAGATGAGCACGCCATCTCGAAAAACCATTAGTCTAGGTCAGCCAAAGCCTACATCTTGCAATAACCGTTGTTCTAGGAAACCGAACACTGCCGAAAGAAAAAACCCTCCAAGATCGTTCACCAGTCTAGGCATACCTTACGCCGTAGCCTTGAAGAAATTATTCTCCCCGTGCCTTCTTCAACATGTCGGTCCGACTTCGGATCCAGCGCCAGAAAAGAAGTCCAAATTTTGGGATAGCAATTCGTATTGTCAATACCATAGGGGCAAGGGGCATGACATCGAGAATTGCTACAAACTAAAACATGTCATCCAAGATAATATTGAAAGCGGTGAGTTTCATATATCGATCTTCACTCAAATTGACAACAGGGGTGATAGAGCTAACCTCTTAGAAGCTCTACCTAGAGAACCAGGATGGGTCCTAGAGCAGTCTTCGACCTTGGCATTACTTATACAGCAGCGCTACAAATGCTAGTATGACAAGGCAAATTACACATGCTCGGTCTAACTCCAGACCCTGAAAATGTACTGCCTAGATGGAACAGTAATGCATACTGCCAATATCACAGAGGTAATGGACACGATACCGAGATGTGATATAAGCTCAAGCATGTGATCCAAGATATGATTGATAGTGGGAAACTCCTTCTCTCAGCTTTTAACCAGCAAGATAGCTTAGTCGATCCTCATGGATATACCGTTCTAGAAAAACGAGAAACCCTCCTCGACTGTTCTCCACCCATCATTCCAAGCAATCAAGATGGGGTGCTCAAATGGTTCAACGATCAAGACCAGATATTCAAGCCACCAAATGCTGAAAAAGAATCCTTCGAAGATAACAGTGATGATTAGGAGTCTGGATCTAAGATCGAGTCAGAGTCTACGTCCGAGTCTTAAGCTTTCTTTCCCATATTTTTTCTAGTATTTGTTCTTTGTGTTCATTTGCATTCCTAATGACAACCTAGGGGTTATCCCACGAGTCACGTTCTCTCAATTATATGTTAAATAAATTCATCATTTCAATAAAAGTACGATTTTCAATCCTCATATCTTTATATCTACTTCTTTCCTATTTCCTGTGACAACAAGAATTGGTTTGAGACATTTTACAACGAATGACAAAATATGTCGAGTCAATGTAACTACATTTAAACCATGTTCCATTCAGGGTGGAGATCCGAAACTCCGTGTCCATTTTCTTTTCCATGTCTGGCAATAGAAACCTCGCTATAACCTAGTTTAGGAGGAGCATATCTCAAGAGATTCTAGGACAAATCCAGACCGTCCCCTTATTAATGATCCATGATGGAAGGCAAGCCCATTCCCCACAATACACAACCCGTTAATTACTAAAGACCGACCCATTCCACGCAAAAGGTGTTAGTCTGACCCAAATCCATGATAGCAAGTCATCATCAAATTAAAAGGCAGATCTAAAAAAACCACGAGACAAAGAAGAAAGGCATAATCAAGAAGCAAAATCAATGCCAATATCAAAATGACAAAGTTCAAAGCAAACCAAGGGGATAGAGCCCGAAACTAAGCGAGATAGATTCCGGACCAATAATCTAAATCCAAAGTCTGAATCAAGAACTAGCCTAAAATCAATTGCCAATAGTCAATGGCTGAACCTCAGTTACGAAGATGCTAAATGGTCAGCTAGCACCGCCATATAGCCTAACGCACACCCTAAGTCCTTCTCAAGGCCATTACAGGGAGATAGTTAAGAATTTTGAGAATCCTCTCAAGCTTGTCACATATACCCAACCTTTATGCACCAAGACATGGAAACTTGATCCTATGTCATTTAACCTACCGTTTTTGTGCTCAGGCTACATCAAGCCCGAGACCCTATTTCCAAGCCACATTACAAACCATAACTCTAAAAAAAGAAGCTCCAGAGATTTGTTGATTCAAAGCCTCTTACTTCCAGGATTTACACTCCGAAATATCCAAGCTATTTTCACCTTGACCCAGACACGGAGTCTTTAAATACTTTTCTACCCGGAACGGGATGTACCCAACCCATCCTTAGGGTCCACTTTTGAGTGTGCTCACATGACAAGGAAATTTTTATAAACCTACCTTACTTCATTGGTCTATGATTAGGGAAGGAATTATTTCAAATCAATTCTTCGAGTCATTAAAGGAATATACCAACGCACATTAAGGCCCTAACAGCATAGCTTAGGCACACACTCAGAACTACTAGTTTGATTTCACTCCACTTGAATACGTAGGCAGACCTCCAACAAGGATACAACCACCTCATCCATCAACTTTGGACCTCAATTATCGACCTTTCAACCATCCTAAATGTTATAACCACCCATTTTACCTCTTCGTACTAGGGGCTCCTTCTTTAGGTCATCGCCCAGTCTCCTTTTACTAAATACCCGAGTTTTCTTCTCATCCTAGAGGCTTCTCTTCCAAGACGCCACACTTCCTTTATTCCTCCCTTTTATTCTCGAATCTCATATGAGTCAACTTAATGCTCGGTCCGGGCAATGACAAAGATCTTAGATCGATTCTCCGAGTCATCGTGCCTTAGTAAAGAAAACGGTGGCGAAAGATATCCAAGTAAACAGCTGATCCATAGCTCATGCCATACCTTTATACGTCCCCATCACTGGCATATCCTCTATCTTAGGAACTGATACGCTTTTTCACCTATATTTGGCTAGGGTTGCGCATACTTAGGCAAAATCTATCGGAGTCGTCCCCGTGTCGCGTCAAAACTATGTTTGTTTTATGTACATCAGTCTATCAGCCTGCGTCCGTAGGATCTATGTCGTGTCAGTCATGTTTCTAAAGCCCATTGGATATGCATAATGCATTACAAGTAAAAAATACAATTTATTATAGGAAAGAGTTTCCAAAGCTTGTTTGTTCTCTTCCATGAGATCACGTGTTAATTGCTTAAGTGCTTATGTGCTATTTTCCTATTAGATTTTTTGTGTGGCCACTAACCATGCAGTAATTATAAGAAGCAAAGCTCGCTCCAACTAGGGGTTTCGCCCGAGCCCTCAATCTCTCCAGCAGCATCCAAAGACAATTAACCTACACTCCCTAGCGGTAGTCAAGTCTCTGTCAAGATATTCCCTAGCAGTATTCACCATGAATGCTCAGGATTCTTCCTAGACAATCAAGATGTTCCCAATTGTCGATATGCTCCCTAACAGATTACGTTTCCCCAGCAAGAGTTCACTGCGGGCCTACAACCCCTTGTACTTCTCAATATTTCCCAGCGGATCGCAACCCCCTAGCGAGAGTTCACTAAAGGCCTACAACCTTTGTACTTCTAGATAAGTAGAACTCGCTTGAGACTAACTCGCTTGAGACCAACGCAAGATAATTACTCACCTGGCAGTTCCAAATAAAGTCATGCCTCCACTTTTGTTGATTCTCGGAAAGTCTTGCCTCACCTTATTAATCTTTTGGTGGTTCCAAATAATGTCCTACCTCGGCTTTTGGTGGTTCTCATAAAGTCATGTCTCACCTTATTACTCTCTTGGCGGTTCCAAATAAAGTCCTGCCTCGGCTCTTGGTGGATCTCAGAAAGTCCTGCCTTTATTACTCTCCTGGTGGGGCCCATAACGCTACTGCCTGGCGGTGCCCATAACGCTCCTGCCTTTGTTACTCTCCTGGTGGTGCCCATAACTCCCTGCCTTTATTGTTACTACGTTCTCCATGAAGTTCCCACACCTTTTTTGGTTCCTATACCTTAGAAATCCTGGGTTCATGCACCTTAAGCTCCTTAGAGTTCCTACACCCCTAACCTTGGTTACCCCTTAGGTTGAGCTTATATTTGGCCTCCTTCCCGTCGATTTTTTCCTTTAGGGCCCACACCCTATGTAACACCCCGATTATCCGACCAAGATAATCGAAGCATTACCATCTCGGTTGCCCGAGGTAGTGTTTCAAAACTCCAATTAAAAGAACAGTTTATAAATAATATAAGTTTAATGATTACAATTAACAAAATAATAAGTACAACTCATCCACTATGACCTCTATCTCATATCTACTACTCGGCTCCAAACTCGTAGCGCGGCCTCAAATCCCGTATGCAACATTAACCTAAAATCAACCTGCTCCCCATATGATCAGAAATATCATATGGATCGACACAGGCCACCCCGGAAATAGATGATAGTTAACATAAGCCACAAACGGTCAGTTTCAATAATATAAACATATACGACAAGACGATAATATGCGATTATGAAATATGACAACTCGATGCATGAGACACAACTATTAATTCCACCTCATCGGTATCGGGACACACCCAGCCATACCCATAACCTGGTGACGGAACCGCACCATCCACCAAAACAGTCGGACTGTAGCCCGTAAGAAGGTACTCCAGACACACCGGTGGTACCGGGGCCGAGAGCGACTCGGATCCCCTGCCAGACGATGTGACTCAACCTCACGTGTCCCTCCATAACTCAAGCCATTAATGTGCACATCCCTCTTGGAATGGGAAGCTCCAAGAAGCGACTCAAGCGGGAGATGGTCTCCCAACCATCTTCCGTCTCCAATACAATCATCACATCACCACCACCAACCTCCAATAAGAACATGAATCATAAGAATGCAATTATAATACAAAACCGATTAAAATCCCTTATCTGACACATTACCAATAAACCATGATTTAACCTGTACTCAATAGTCAAATTCTCAAGTCAACACAACCAATGCGATATAATGTACAATTTCGACTCATACACAACTCCACATCAACCACAATTACCATGTGAATGCAAGACTACATATTTTATGAAATCAAATGATAAATGCACACAAAACCTATCTATGTTGGAGTAGTGTCATCCTCAATAGTGCGTCTACATAATAAATCTCATAAAGGAATATTCGAGATATATGTTATAATATACTTGTCAACTGATTAACGTAAATCAGTAACGCTCAACCGACTAGAGTTAGACGTTACTGTCGTGTGACGGCAGTGATCAGTTGATCCCTCGAGGTCACACCTATAGGACGATTCCCAAATGGATAGACTAATTATTTATATGGGATATAATATAATTAGTAACTTGTATATAATGACTTTATATAAGTCAAGTGAATTTATTGTTTGATGACGAGTTACGAACTCTGGCCAAAGGAATTTATTTAATTATGTGATAATTAATTAATAAATGTTAGTTGAAATTTAGTAATTAATTTTCAATTAACTAATTTTTTTCATAATGTGTCTATAGTATGAGGCGGAGGTAATTAGTTAATAATATTTACAAGAGGTTGTAAAATTAACTAATTATTTATTATAAGACACATTTTATATTGATAAAATAGTAAAATGTCACTTAATAGTTAACTGTACATTATTTGTTAATTTATATTATTAAGTGTTAAATTGTTAAATTAATATTTGATTATATAAGATAATTAAATATAAGTCTTATAAGCATTTGTGGGACAAATGTCAGAAATTGAAATGGACCGAAATAATTCATGTGGGATGACTTATGTGATAAGTGTTTGTAACAAATGTACAAACCCACTAAGAAATGTTTTTTTTTTCATTTCTTTACATTTCCCCTTCTATAAACACCCCACCTTATACACATTATAAGTGATGAATTTTTAGAGGAAAAAAAAGGGAAAAAAAAAGGATTATTTTTCTCTTCTAGTTTTCATCATCTTATGATCAAAATTCATCATCAAAATTCACGAATCAACATCATACAAAAACCGAATATTATTAAAGTAATAATATTACATATATATACAAGTATTCCCAATATTTACCTAGTTAATAAAATTGGAAATTTTGGTCTAGTTTTGGGTGCAATCAAGAGAAGGACCTCTAATTTGAGGGCTTGGAGGATCATCCATCACAATAAAGTTCAAGAACAACACAAGGAAGGAGTCCTTGTGTTGTGCCCATTTTTTTTTCTTAGCAATATAAGGAAATTTCTACCTTATGCATGTTTTTATTTATAATTCATCGCATGCATGTAACTAGATCGACTTAAACTAAATTAACAAGTAATTTAGTAACTAATTAGAGATGTCTAATTAGTGTTCTAGGACCTACAAGTGGTAACATAGCTTTGTTGTTGCATGCATGTCGATTTTCGACTATTTTATCGAGTTATAAGATGACTTTATAAAATTGAAATTTTTGTGTTAAATTGGTTTAGCATGAAAAAAATTTTGTTTCATGTATAAATTATGACATAAAAATGGTTTTGGTCAAATTTGGTTAATTATGGAATTTTGTTGTTAATTATTTTATTTTTTCGTCTTAACATCGTTGTAATATGCGTAAAATTGGTTAATAGTTAACTAAAAATTGTTGCATGTTAATTCTGGCCATGAAATCTTAGTATATTCACACATGTATGATCTACTTAGAGTAATTAAAGATTATAAAATTAATTTGATTAATTTTGCATGTTTATTGGTTTTAATAGTTAAATATCAATAAAAGGTGATTATATGAGTTAAATATCATTAAAACGAATATTATGGCATGAGAAATTTATATAAGGTTACTTGAATGTTTTTTAAATTATATGTAAATTTATAAAATTAATTTGATTAATTTTTGCATGTTTATTGGTTTTTATGCGATAAAATCGATGAAATGTAACTGTATTTTTATCAAATTCTAATAGGATTTTTTTGATAAAAATTTTTACATTTCAAGGTTCTGGAAATCGTTCCAGAATAATAAAAAAAATTATTTAGTGATATTTATAAATTTTATATTTAATTTGGAATAGATATTTTTAAATTGCGAAAAACCGTTTTTAAATTGTGTATTTGATACAAAATTAAAATTCCTGGATTTTTCTTGGATTTTTGGGTTCTGTAAACTGTTCCATAATATGATAAATTTTTTATTTTGTAAATTTATTAATTTTGTATTTAATTTAGAATTAAATCGTAAAAGTTACGAAAACCATGTTTTATTTTGTATGTTTGATACAAAATAAACATTATGGAAAATTTTTGAATTTTTTGAGTTCCTGAAAATGTTCCAGTATATACAAAATTTTATTTTTAAAATTTTTATATTTGATTTTTATTTTGATTTATTTTATAAAAGTTATGTTTTAATATGTTTTAATTAGCAATAATTCATAAATTGTTATGAAATCATCGAGAAATTAGTGAAGACTAATTTTTGAGTCCCAAAACAGTTTGGGATGTTACTTTGTTCTTAAATTTGATTTAAATACTGTTTTGTGATTTTTAATGGTTAAAAATCGCTTAATTAACCATTAATTCGAGCTTTATATCAAAATGTTGGTTTATTGGGCGATTTGGCATTTTAGAACATGCTTAAATATGATTTTATTTTTGCATTTTTTAGATGAATGTAATTTAAATTTATGTAATTCATACATGTAATTTGTCTAGTATGGCCTAAGTAGTTAAATTG
>VHZZ01014692.1:25558-36368 GCA_009801015.1 Silene noctiflora
CGAACATCAAGAAAAGACCCGTAAAGGAGCTCCCGTGGGATGGATTATACAAGTAGGGTTGCCAGATCTGTTATAATTGTAGCATTAATAGCGTGRATTTCTTCTTCAACCACATAATCACTGGCTCCTTCCTTTTCAAACGGGACAAGCGCACTTCCCCATTTATAGACACATTAAATCTTGTTACAAATACAAACGTGGGATTGATTTTCCAAAGGAAAAATAAGCTTTCCCAAAAACAAGGTATCTCCCTCTRGATCAGTAGATCGACTAGTACAACGAGAATTCCTGAGTGAGCTTCAACAAAGAGCACACCTCGTTTCAATCATCGTTTATTGCAGGTTAGTAACTGAATCCAAAAAAGTTTGAAAATAAGATTTTGGANAATCATCGTTTATTGCAGGTTAGTAACTGAATCCAAAAAAGTTTGAAAATAAGATTTTGGAGTGAGAATAAGAAAAAAATGGAGAAGAGAGATTTTGGAGTGAATAATGAAGAAAAAAATGAAGAAAATAAGATTTGAAATGACAGTGAATAATGATAGAAGAGGATTGTTTTAAAAGGGGGAAGGGGTAAAAAGGGAAAACATTTAATGACTTAAGATGAGAATTCAAATTGAGTGGTTCAGATTGACTGTTCTGACTTAATTAGAAGATTTGGTAGTGTTTTTGATCCAGAGCAAATATAATGGTAGTAGTTTTTAAACCAAAATTATGTTGGTAGTAGTTCTTAAAACCTAGTATTATAAAGGTAGTAGTTATCAAAAAACCCAAACAATAAAGAAACATTATGAATATAAATGTTGTTTAATGGATACAAAATCCTCCTAAAAAAAACGGAGTACAGAGCCAAACTAAAACAAAAGTATAACTAATATCGTCTGCGGAAGCTAATATATATCGTGAGACTACACCCTGCTAACCCTGTCGCGCAGTCAACAACCATCATCGTCATTACATGCTAAACTAACTGCTCACCATCCCCGAATGGATCACCACGGTTTTCAAAACATTAAATGGGGTCAGTCAGCTGAACAACTATATACAATACAATGCAAACAATAAATAAAGTACCACACCGCCACCACCATCACTATCACCACACCACATCACACAACATCACAAGTAACCGACTACACACCGAAGTATGTAGCCCTGCCAGTGGAAGACCACAGCTAACCACCTAAACCACCCACAATACCCAAGTCCCTTAGTGTGCACATCCCCCCTACGCTGAGAGAACGCAGGAGGCGAACAATGGGGTTGAGACCACCTCTAAAAATGGCTTACAAACAATATCACAATACCAATCGCATCAAACTCACACCCAACACCAACATCCACCACACCAACTCCGCCATCACAATCACAATCATAGAATCACATCATAAGCACAGTACAACCCTCACATTAATATGCATATAATTCAACAAGCAACTGAGTAGGAAAACCTACCTTAATCTGCAATTCAGAACAATCAAGTAATCAGAAAGCCTATTCAATGAAATCTCCTCCTACAATGCATTACTTCATACAATAAGACACAATCCCCTCAATAAACCCCCAAATTAGAAATTAGTGTTCTAACAACATATTAAAAGACTCGATCGAAGACTTACCCTTACAAATACGATCTTACCATGTGTAAAAATCCCAACAAATGAGTAGATACGCGCCGCGGTAGTTGAAGAATCAGAAGGAGGAGCAGTAACGATGTTTAGGTTTTGTTTAGAAAGCGAAATAATGAATTCCTGCTTCTCGTTCTAATATTTATACTTTCCGCGAAAAACCCGATACGAACCGGACACTCGGTCGAGTACACGACACTCGACCGTGTACACGACACTCGACCGAGTGCAGTTCACTCGACCGCGTTCCCCACTCCCAGAACACTGACAGACTGACTCCAGTGGGAACTTGGTCGAGTACCATGTACTCTACCGAGTATCCCTATACTAGAAATACCGAGTATTACATAATATTTTTATGTTGTTAATGATGACTCTTATTTATAATCATGGGATCATCCCACCTTATGATAATATTCTTACATGGGACAATTCACCTCACCTGTGATACTTGAGAGACTCAAAAGATTTTGTGATACCTAAGTTTCAGTGATAACTATTATTTATAATCATGGGATCACCCCACATTATGATAATCTTCTGATTTGGTACAATCCACCCCACCTTATGATACTTGAGAGACTTAAAAGATTTTGTGTTGATACCTAAGTTTCAATAATAGCTCTTATTTATAATCTTAAGATCGCCCACCTTATGATAATCTTTTGATGTGGGACAATTCACCTCATGACAAAACTTCTGATGTGGGATAATTCACCTTATGATATTATTCTAATTTTTCAATGTGGGACAAATAATATAATGAGAAGTACACCATATTTTTCGCACCTAATTCGATATCCAACCCGATTTGATAATGAACAAATACTATACTATCTATTAATATCCGCAAGTTTGTTTTATCATAATTAAAATATGTGCAAATGATATATAAAACTTATACTCTAATGATAACATTTTTTCACCACGAATCTAATTATATAATTTTCATAATTTTTTTATGATATTTTTTTGACAAATGAAATGTATAAGATTTTATATAAATAAAAATTATAATCATCGACGCTTGAATATAATATAGAAAATTATATCATATTGTGGAGATAATGATACAAACTCTTAAACCTCTCTAAGAGAATACTTTAGAGACTCAAAAGATTTTGAGTTGAGACCTAAGTTATAATGATGTCTTCTATTTATATAATCATAGAATCAGCTCATCTTATGCTAATCTTTCGATGTGGGAAAATTCTTCTATTTATTTGTAATTTATTCACCACACATGCATTAATTTTCAAAGTGGGACAAACATACTAAAAAAATACACCTCTTTTTCGCACCATCTTTTGTTTGATACCCATGTTTCAAAGATGACTCATATTTATAATTATAGGATTACCCACTTAATGGTAATCTTCCAATGTGGGACAATTCTACTTTTTATATGTAATATATTCACCACTCCTACATAATTATTCAATGTGGGACAAATAACATATTAAGAAGTAACCATCCTTTATCATAATTAAAATATGAGAAAATAATAATAATTCGTTCATACCATTGAATTGTTTATATTTTCTATTTTACCCCGCTCTTGTAACACCCCCATTTATCCAAGAGCCCTGACTAGGTCTTCCTAGATAAATGAGACTGTTACCATCTCGGAATGACTGAGGTAGTGAATAACAAAGTAAAACAAACCAAAGTACTTTAAATTAAAATTTAGCGAATAAAGATTTTATTACAACTTAGCCAAACTAACTCAACTGAAACAATAAATAACTACAACTCGCAGCGGAAATAAATTAAATAACAACTGTCTCGAACTATGTGATCTAGACTTCTAGGTAAACTGACCAAAATCCGCATGCATCCCCAAGAGCTCCTAAATCAGCTAACTCAAATACCTGTCAGTCAATCTGCTCCCCAATAATTGGTTCATCACAGGTGTTCACGAATACACACTCAACCATGAGGTTGAGTAGAATAACTAACAACAAGTATAAGATGAACTAAATGAAAATGTACTATATGATATGATATGATATGATATGATATGATATGATATGCAAATGCAACTGCAGCTGAGCTCATCACCCGAAACACCCGTTCATCCCGCCAATCCCTGGTCCGGGGAAAACAATGCAATCATCCCAACCGAAGTTGAGGTAAACTCATCCCATAGACAGGTCCTGCAGAACCAGCCTGAGGAAACCAATGTAGTATGCCATGCAACAATAATAATTATCCATCCCAGAACGAATCTGAGGTAACCAATGCAAATGTCATGCCAACAATAATTATTCATTTCAGAACGAATCTGAGGTATTCAATGCAAATGATATGCAACCATAATAAATAATAATTACCAACCAATTCAACTCAGACACGAACCTGAGGCATTCAATAATAATCGTAAAATTCACCCAATAAACCAATAATCCATCCAATTCACATCATTTACAAATTGCACAAGTCATTAATAATAACATGAGTTGAGTAGTTATCCTACCTTATAGCAAATCCAATTAAAGCAAACAATCCAAATTAAAAGTATTTTTCCACGAAACCGTCATCTAATAAGATAATAATTACACTTAATTACAATCTAACTAATTACGTAAAATCTTTGAAAGAATTAATAAAATAAACTTTATGTTAATTATCATACTACTATGCTCCTATTGTGATTCGAACCCGCAACTTATCAAGACCCCCAATCACTCACCAACTCGTTGCCTCCCCTACGGTTCGAACCCGTGACCTCCCTACCTCCCACACTCCTCTTCCCGCGACCACCAAACAAGGACTCCCTCCTATTCTCCACCACTGTCAGCCACCCAGTACACAAGGTCCACCATCACACGACCACCACCACACCCTAGCAGCCCTGTCCCCGGCAAACCTCAGAACAGCAACAACACAACACCCCTCACGATAACAACCCAAACACTCACGGCCACCAGCAGCGCCACCGTGTCTCCCCTAACCCTCGGTGGTACCACCAGTAACACCGCCTCACCCCGAAGACCCCAACCACTATTTACGACGACACAAACCACACCAACTTCCCCTGTTTTTCGCACAATTTCGGCCACCTGCACTAGCAACTGCCTTTCGCTACTCCAACACCTCCACTAGACTCCCCCAAGCCCTGCATTGACGAAAAACCATCCACCAGTCACGACAGCCCCAATACACGACGCACAACGCGTCTTAAGACACGACACGAAAACCCGCAACGAACACAAATCCTTCAAATTCCCGGCGACCACCACTGAAACAACCACCCTTACCATCCACCAAGGTCGAAGCAATACCCCAAACCAACCTAACCCAGGTCTGGGTCAAACTAGCCACGGCGAAGGGGTATAAATCTCGTGTGTAACCCACGGTTCAAACCAACAATCAACAATGACAACCACCAGCCTTAACACCCCTTCCCGCCGGTCATTAGTGGTCTAGTCAGAGGTCCGGTCAACCCACGGTGGTCCATGGTCAAGGTCAAAGCGTAGTTACGTCATACAGTGTTTAATTACAAGTTATATAAATTAATTACAAGACGAGTTATATTATGAAACGGTTTTATAAAACTTATCTTGAGGAAAATTGTTCAGATCCAGAAACCCTTATTTTTCCACTTTTATGCCGCCTTTTGATTTTAAGAGAGAATTAGAGAACTTATGTGAGGGTTTGGTTGCTTATATAGCAAATAGGAAACTTATATTATTATATTATATTATTATTATTTTTAGTTTTTATTATTATTATAAAAATGCAAACTTTATTGATAGATCAAAACAAAGTTTTACAAGAAATTGGTGGGCAGCCGAGATACAATCTGGGACCCCTTAGCTATAGCAAAGCTAAGTCGATTATTATTATTATTATTATTATTATTATTATTATTATTATTATTATTATTATTATTATTATTATTATTATTATTTTTATTTTTAATTTTTTTTTTTTTTTTGCAAGAAAATTTTCCTCACTTTATTCTTCCACAAAGGGGAACAAAGGAAAATCAACTTACAAACTATCCACTAAGGAGCAAACTAATACAACAAGGCTACCACTTAGAAAGATTACAAAGAACTAAATGGTATGCAAGGTAGCTAAATGGGACTGATTTTGATCCTGATTCCTCATCAGGAATCTAACACTGACCATCAACTTAATTTGTCTCACAAGCGTAAGAGCAGGGACTTCCTGACTGGTAGCATATCTGTGATTCATTTCAGACCAAATACTATGCACTACAGCAGTAATGCATCCTACTGCTATCATTCTTTTCCAACCTGTATGATGTCTATGAGTTAGCTCCTGGAGCTCTTCCCTGAGATCCTTAGTAGTATTAGGAAGCCTGAGCCATCTTTTCAGAGCAAGCCAAACATGTTTTGCATAAGGACAAGCAAAGAAAAGGTGATCATGGGTCTCAGTTGTCTGTTTACAGAGATAACATCTATTTACTATGACAAGACCCTTAGATATGAGATTATCCTGAATAGCCAATTTCCTTTCCATGGCAAGAGAGGAAATGATTCTATGTTTAGGGAGAATTATAGGACTTCTAAGGATGCCAGTCCAGTCTAGTGTAGAGGCATGAGGCCTCACCTGATTATAAGAATCTTTGATCGAGTATCTGCCATTATGGGAAGTATCATGATATGCACCTTGAGCTTCCCCTAATCCTCCAGCAAGCTGAACATAATAATTCCTAGCAGCTAGGATACCTCTAAAAGCTTCAGAGAAGTTCTCCTTGACAGTGATCTCCCAAATAGTAGTTCCTTTGAGATAATAGTTATGGATCCATTTTCCCCAGAGACCAGTAATTGGTTGATCCAGGATCCCAATCCATTTTAGGAGCATATCAATATTCCAGGAATGGAGGTTTCTTATCCCAAACCCACCTTCAGTCCATGGCATACAAATGCTCCTCCAACTTTTGAAAACAAGTTTCTTTTCTCCTTCCTTCACAGCCCAAAAAAAATCCTTACAATACTTATTGATGAGATTAAGCACTTTCTTAGGAAGCAGAAGAATGGCACACCAATAGTTCTCAAGACCAAAAATAACAGAGTTGATCAACTGAATCTTCCCTGCATAAGAGAGCAACTTAATAGTCCAATGCTTGATGTTTTTTGTGAATCTTATGCAAGAGCATGCCAAAAGTATCTTTGGTTAATCTAACAGTATCCATAGGAATACCAAGATATCTGAAGGGAAATGTTCCTTCRGTGAACCCAGTCTCAGTTAAAATTTCAGTTTGAATAGCAGGAGAGACTCCACTAAAGTATATGCTAGTTTTCTCAGTATTAGCAACTAACCCAAACCAGGCTCCAAATTGACTAAGAGCTTCAGTAACAGCCTTGATAGAGGGAACATCTCCCCTAGTAAAWATCATCAAATCATCTGCAAAKATAAGATGGTTTAAAGAAAGCTTAGAGCATTTGGGATRRTAAGAAACCTGAGGTTTAGCACYGATGGTCCTCAAAAGTCTTGAGAGGATCTMCATACTTAAWACAAAGATGTAAGGWGACAKGGGATCTCCTTGCCTRACTCYAGCCTGTCCCTTAAAGAATCCCTGAGTGGAGCCATTAACTTTGATGGAAAACCATGATCCAGTTATGCATTTTATGATCCAGTTGGAAAATTGGCTAGGAAAGTTATAGTTGCTCAGCATTTGATGCAAAAACCCCCATTGCAAGGAATCAAAAGCTTTTCTAATATCAACCTTTATGAGACATCTTGGAGTTAATTACTTTCTCCTGTAACCTTTGAGCAAACTCTGAGTAAGCAGAATGTTTTCATGGATACTTCTACCTTTAATAAAAGCAGCTTGCTATTCACCAATCAGCTTAGGCAAGATGTTTTGCATTCTATTAGCCATGATCTTACTGATGTTTTTATAAAAATCTGAGCAGCAGGAAATAGGCATGTAATCCTGAACTGAAGTTGGAACCTCTTTCTTGGGAATGAGATTTAGGATAGTAGCATTAGCCTGCTTGGGCATATTGCCAGTATGAAAGAAGTACTGAATAGCATTGCAGTAATCCTCCTCAATAATATTCGAAGTATGTTTGAAAAAACCTGAGGAGAAACCATCTTGCCCTGGAGTTTTATTGGAGTTTATGCTAAATAATGTATCCCTTATCTCCTTCCTAGTAAGAGGAGCCAACAGAGGGATCCAGTCCTCCGGACTTAGAACTGGTCCTGGGCTAGGGTCAAAAGTGGTTACGGGGGTGGCAGTTCCCAGAAGATGAGTATAATACTCAATGAAAGCCTGGGAAACATTATCAAGCCCTTGCTGAACATGACCATCCTTATCCTTTATAGATCCTACCATTTGTTAACTTTTCCTTTCTGCAATCTTAGCAAAGAAGTACTTAGAGCTGCAATCATTATACTTGATATGCTCTATCTTAGATCTTTGAATTAAAATACTCATTTCCTGCTTTTTAAGATTTCTATAGTGCTCCTCAGCTATAAGACCCTCAGAGAGAGGATTCTGCTGCAAGGAGACCTGACAATCCTCAAGAGCTTGTTTAGCCTTCCCAATTCTCTGCTGGATGTTAGCAAAACTAGTCTTATGAAGAGCAATGAGGTTGATTTTAACTTTCTTCAGCTTTTGAAAAAGTTTATAGATGAGATTACCCTTGATATAGGTATCCCAGACATCTTTCACTGTATCCTGATAGTTAGGGTGCTCAGTCCAACAATTGAGGAAACTGAACTTTTTAGAAATTTTTAGCTGATGAAACACTGTAACAACCACTGGAGAGTGGCCAGAGATGCCAGATGGTCTAAAATCCAAAGTAGTATTAGGATGATCAGTGAGCCATTGAGAGTTAACCATGGCTCTATCCAATTTGGACCAGACTCTAGCAGCAGGGGCTTGTTTAGTAGTCCAAGTGAATTCAGCTCCAGTCCCTTGAATGTCCTCCAAACCAGCAGAGAGGATACAATCATTAAATTCCATAATATACTCCATATCAGCAGCTTGAGGTCCCATCTTTTCCTGGAGGTGCCTTACAACATTGAAATCCCCCATTGTAATCCAAGGATCCTGCTGATGACTCATATTAACCAGGGAATTCCATAACTCCCTCCTTAGAACACCTTTATTATAACTATAGACAATAGTGAGGTAGTATCTTTTACCAGTAGCTAAATGGGTTACATGACAATGAATGTATTGAGCATTTATAGCAATGGGAGATACCCTGGTAGTGACGGGATTCCAGAAGCACCAAATTCTGCCATTGTAGTGAGCAAAGTAGTTATTGATCACACTAAGAGACTGAAATTGAGTACCAAACATCTTAACTCTGGTCTCTATTACACCCAAAATATCTAATTGATTTCCCCAAAAAAACTCTTTAACCTCTTGCTGCTTRAGGGGGTCATTACATCCCCTCACATTCCAAGTTGAAATCTTCATTAAAAAGTAGGAGGGACAAGAGTCCCTGGTATWTGACCACTATCASTTGGGATTAGAGCCAAAACAKMAAACCTATTGGTACTTATATCCTCTTTACTTCCATGATTTTCTCCTTGAAACTCCCTGGCAGGGGGTCCTGAGTGCATTATGGAACCCATAGAAGAGATACTTTCAACAGAAGAGGGATTGATATTGTCCTCAAATGCTGTAATTAAATCCCCCATGGGAACCAAAGTACCACCTAACCCCTGCAATGATATACTCTCACTGAGAACAGTGTGAGGAACCTTAGGATCCCCAACACTAGCCCATCCTTCCTGCTGTAAATCTAGGTGATGACCTAGCTCCAGAGGTTCTGAGTGCATTACAGTACACTAAGCAGCCTGATCCAAGTCCTTATCTTGGGTAAGATGGCCTAGTACAGGACATTCTGAGCCTTCTAMCACAAAGACAGGCTTAGATACATGTTGTTCAGTGTCTGAGGTACCACCTATCTYTGAGCATTCTGAGTCTTCCTGGACATTTACAGTCAAGGTARRGAGGGTGGTTGAAGTCCTAGCTAGCTTCYCCTTAGGAATTGGATGGGATCCCTCCTTWGCTCCAGATCCTTCTTTAACTCCTGATCTTTGCTTCTTACAATTATGTTTCAGATGCCCCATTTTACCACAGACAGTGCAATAGTGTGGGATCCACTCATAAATCACCCTTTGAATAGACTGGCCATAGAATGGAGTAGTCATTGTTATGGTTTCTGGAAGGTCACCTGCTATGTCCACTTCAATAAGGACCCTGGCAAATGACAATCTAGACTTCGTGGTTGTTGTTTGATCAACAAACATTGGTCTCCCCACCTTACTTGCCAACTTACTTAGGACAGTTTCAGACCATAGGAAAGGATCTAAGTCTGGGAACAAAACCCAAATGGGAATCCTAGACACCTTCTCCATTTACTGAGAAAAAGTTAGACTCCATTTCCTCAAGATCAAGATATTATGATCCAGGTGCCATGGACCCCCTTTCAATACAGTGATAAGATCTTCAGGATTAGCAAAACGGAAGCTAAACCAACCCTTCTTGTAGTATTGGACTGTAGGTTTTGTTATGTTATTCCAATGCTTTCCCACAAAATCCGCCATGGTTTTAACATTTGGTCGAGCACCTATAACATGACCCATTAAAGTGTGTTCCCAAAAACTTAACTCATCTTGAACATCCTTAACTTCTATGGTGATTTCATCTGATTTTGAACTATTTTCACAAAAGAAAAGACTCATCCCCAAATTCTTCTTCTATTGAAACATGGAACTCCAAGTTTTGGCAGGAGGATTTCCATCCTTTGTTCCAACAACATTAGAATCATCACTAACCTTAGGAACATTAGTATGATCACCATTTTCAGAGGATACAGCATTTCCATTATTGTGATCACCATTTTCAGAGAAGACAACAGTTTCAGTAACAATAGTTTCTGTTAAATTGCCTGACCTAACAGAACTTATTATTCCAGTCTTTCTTGCAGAAAATGGCGGAAACAGGCGTACACGCATCATCAATTACTCTCTTAGTTGCAATAGAATTATTCAGAGCATTTTCAATTATGGAGTTTAACGTAACACGAACAGGGCTTTCGAGCTGGGTTTCGATATTTTCTGCATCCAGGGAAACAGAGTCCAAGATTGTAGCTGATGCGTGTCGTCTATACACCAAAAATAAAGTCCTAGGTCTACTAACTGGGCAGCTAGCGGAAGTAGGGTCGATCTCCACAGGGAGGAAAC
>VHZZ01014695.1:1698-26536 GCA_009801015.1 Silene noctiflora
GACTCGATTAAAATCTTATTCTCTATAGCCATATCCTTGATTAATCACACCAACTCAAGGAGACGTTAAGTAGAAGGTATTCAATGGATCAATTATAACCCAATTTATCGCTTTAGAGCATTGATTCAAGCATAGAGCTGGGGATTGGCAGCGAGGTATTCTGAAGCGGTGTCGAACATCTTCTTGATGTTYTCTTTTCCAGCTGCGACGTGTTCATCAGTCACCACAAAATCTCCCTTGGTGTGGTAGTGTACAACCATTGTGTAGTGAGTCCCGTTCCCTGAAGGCTCGAAGGTGCTCTCGTTAACTACATATTCTATGTTTTCGCGAAGGACATCACCTTCAAAGGTGGTGTACTTGCAGTAGAACTTGCCTGCATCAATTTCATCTACTCTGTTTTTCGCGTACTTGAAGGGTTTCCCTGCATAATATCCCATTATTCTTGGTTAGAAATACTTGAGTTGAGTGATATAGACGTTGACAGATTGAGATACATACGTATATACGGATCAATTCCTTGTCAAAATATTCAAACTTTAAGTTACAAGAAGAAATATAATTAAACCAACCTTCGGGGAAGTTGAGCTGTCTGACAGACCCAACAGTGCCGGCATCACCATGAACAATGTCTACACTTTTAACAAAATTGGATAACACCTTTGGCATGAAATTATGGTTATCAATGCAGAAAGCATTAAACAACCTAGCCGCGGCCACAGGGCTAGTGCAGTCGACCAWTGTGTGTGTTGAAACTCCCATTATCGATATTTTCTTAAAGAGCTAAACGGAAAAATATTAGAAGTTTTAATTGAAGGTTGCTAATTGCTAGTGAAAGTGAATGAGGTTGATACAAATGTTAGCTATTTGGTCTGATATTTATAGTGGAATTCCGAGCGGTACCATCGGGTTATCCTCGCATATACTACTAATACATTACCATGAATGAATCATCACGTCAAATATTGTGGTCTTGTGGACCTCATAATATTAAATTACTTTGAATTTTTGAATTTTTTAAATGTATAATCTCAAGACGCATATATTTGTTTTAAACTTAAAAAAGTTTAATTAGTGTAAAGAGACAAAAGTTAATTATCTTGAGAATAACAAAAGTTTGTCTTTGTTTATTTAAGTGGTGTTGTTTAACTAGTTTTTATTTTAAGACAGATAAGAACAAATCAATTGTATCTTAATATTAGAAAATGCCATCTTACTTAAATACTTAAAATATAAATTACACAAAACCGTTGTAGCATAGTAATAAATATTTAATTTTATCATAAGAAAATTTTTTGAAAATGAATTTTCAAAACGAAAAAGAATTTATTTAATTGGAGAAAATAGAGTCAATGATGCATTTTTTCCCCTATAAGAGGTCAAATAAGAAGATAAATTTGGAATAAAGATAATACACATTTTTCAATTTTTTCTCACAATTTTTTCAAATTGTATAAAAATAATTGGGTTAAAGGGAGTCTATGATAATACTAACAATCTGACATGAAACCTACTTTAAAATCAATTTTCTTAAATAAAAATGAAAAAAAAAAATGATTGCTCTTATATGATGACTAATCAGTCCATGATGGCGTGTACAAAGAATAAAGGAATGATCTCTGGTTTCAAAAATCGAAGAGTCTTGCTTGGCATAGTCTTTTTAAAGAGACATCTCAGATCTCTTTTCCATTTGTTTTTTTCTTTGTCTCACGTCTCTAAGTGAGAATTTATGTTCAAAAATATACATTTATTTAATTTTAAGACAGCTTTCTTGCCATCAGCATGGGCAGCCCTTGCTGAATATGAAGGCATCGACCTAGAAAGTCTATGTATATCGTTTTCAACATTTGCTAAGTTCAACGGTTTATAGTCATAGGATATGGATGACAAGAATGGACTCAATATTTTTATATAGGATTAGTCAAACACTATACTATACAAATATTTAAATACTGTTAAATAATGTCACTAAGTTTACTTAGTCATGTCTAGACCTTGTAAATGAGTCGGTCAGATCGAGTTCAGATCGGGTCAATAATTATTAAATCGGGTTATTTTTAGTCTAATTATTCCAGGTAGGATCATTTCGGATCTGCTCATTTTGGGTCTTTTCGGGTTAAGATTTACTTAAAATAAATCATTTCGGATCACTTCAAGTCGAGTCACTTTCGGGTTGGGTCAATTTATGTCTATCAGGTCACACTTTTGGGTCACTTTAGATCTCGGGTTGGCCTTTATTTGATTAAATCAGCTTTGTCAGTTCTGATCATGTCTAAGCTTGGCTCTTTTTTCAATTGTTCTTTTTTCATAATGTAATGAAAAAACTTATAAAGAAGTCGTAGATATTAATTATTACTTTTTACTACTTTAATTAAAATGAGTGTATGCTTACTTTTATTTGGGTTAATTTTTCATGTTTTAGTTTCACTGTGGTGGAATAATAAAAATTGTCAAAATTGCAAATTCAATTTAACTCGGCTCATTTTTTTATGGTCATGAACCCCTAAATATTAATATGTGAGCCCGGGACAATATCTTTGCATCTTGGATAATCTCGCAATGATTTTTAATCTACTGACAATTTTAGCAAATGATATCCTTATGTTTCTTTGTTCAAAGGAGTATGAATCGGGAAGATAATACGGTTACACTCGGTGTATGGAATCTTCTATATAACATCAATTATATTTAGACATGTAGAGGAATCTCTTATTAATCGTAGAGGGAAAGATGAGAAAGATTAGAGAATTTATTAATTTTGGTATTATGATTAGTAATTACAATTACTATAAATAAAGATAATATTACTTGTATCTTACATAATCTTTATCCATATTTTCTAAATCCCCTATCTACTAAAAGAATAGGAATTCTCACATTTTTCCCTTCAAAAATAATCTTTTAAATTAGGAAGGTAATTACAATTATGAGCATTCACTAAAAAAAGAAACTAATAATTACATTTTTATTTCACTAAATTATTATCTCTTAATTAAAATATAAATAAATAACATTCATATAAAACTATAAATTGCTAAATAGTTTATTGATACTATTATTTGAGAATGACTTGACACATACTATATATAACACAAAATTGTAAATCACTAATATTACATTCGTGACAAAAAAAAATTGAGAGAACTAAAAAATTGAAATCATTAGCACTGTGGTTAAAAAAATATATTTTGTTTAAAATACATTTCAGCACATTACTCATTACTCAATTATCTTGATTAATTGTCAACAAAGCAAAATACAATAATGAGAAATATTAATAAAATATCACTGTTTTATAAATAATTTATTTATATAAAAAAAAATTATATATAACGTGCATTTATGCACGGGGTCTAAACTAGTTCTCTATACTAACAATTTGTTATCATAAATTTACATCGGTTACTTTGATTTAAAAAACCTTTAATTCATACGTTTATTTAAACCGAACTAAAAAAAAATGTCAATTATCAAACCTTAGAAATTGTCAATTTTTTTCTACACTAACAATTTGTTTCCTCTCAGTCGAAAGTGCATGTTGAACTTGACTTCCTGGTTGTCTACTTAGCATAATAGCATTAAATTTAATTACATACGCAATAATAACGTCAATCATTTGAATTGGTTGCTGGCGGGATGACGGCAAGAGTAGTGGTTGGCGGCGTGAAATAGTGGTGTACAGGCATTGCATGAGGTGATGTACGTTAAATCGATGTCATGGGAAAGGCGAAGAGGTGGTTGAGGTGAGGAGGTTGGTGCGCTGGTAAGGGTGAGGGTGAGGGGTTCACCTGGTGTCAGACACGTTTGTCGGAATGAGAGGTTGCCATGCTGGTATCAGCGTCGGCATATGTGTTAACTGGCGGGGAGGAGACATTGGTGATGGTAGTGATTGGTAGGGATGCACTTTGTTACTACGGAAAAAACATAAAACATGAAAGAATTGCAAAATAATAACTTACCAAATATAAAAGATTAAAAAGATTTACCATATAAGGAAAGAATAATATTTTGGGAAATTTTCAAATTTTAAATTTGACTTTTTTTTTTTAATTTAGACTCCCAAGATTATAACAAAATCATACTTGAAAAAGATTCTATCTTATACCCATCACCGCCACATGTCATTATGTTACTCGCAGTATATAGAAGATTCTAGACACCGAGTGTAACCGTAACTTTTTCGGTATGAATCGGGGTTCTTTTTGTAAAGATTAGTTTTCTTCTGTCCAGCTACTGGATACAAAAAAAGAAAGACCATAAATTACCCGACCCATACGCAAGTAGAGAAATTTGAATATGACGGGAACACAAATTAACCCAATCTAACCTGATTCGACTAGAATTTCGCTAGCCCAAACTGACCATCGCCCCTATATGATTGATTATAGCATATTATTGGCAATTGGAATGACTTGAACTAATCCAAATGCACTCGAACTGAGTTGGACCAAAACTGACCTGACCCATATCCATCCGAATGAGCTTTTGTCAGGTCTCCGCGTCACGTTATGGAACTTCTTTAACATTCATTCTTAGTATGCATCAAAAAAGACGCCATGATTTACGTAGTTTGCTCGGAAGTTTTTGCAATTGTTCCTTCTTTAATTCGTCATAATTTTATTAGGTTATTTCATTAGAATAATCCAAACTATGTTCTTCCTTCTCATATTAATCCATACTTTACATTCATTCTTAGTATGCATCAAAAAAGAGGCCATGATTTACTTAGTTTGCTTGGAAGTTTCTACAATTGTTCCTTCTTTAATTAATTCGTCATAATTTTATTAGGGTTATTTCATGAGAATAATTCAAACTATGCCCCTCATTCTTATATTAATCCATACTAATGATTAACTGAGAAAAACTGAATTATTGCCTCATTTATCTTTCGCTGAACTTATGGAAGAGAGTCTTGTACAACCGATTTCCTTGTCACTTATAACCTAAAATCACTCCCTCCCTCCCTCTCTCTCTCCTCACTCTAAACAAAAACAAAGCCTCTTTACCTCCTTAATCAAATTAAATTCAAAACATTTTATTTAAAAAGGAATTAAATCCAAAACAAGGAATAGTCTTTCTAATGCGAAATATGAGTACGGAGATGGAGGAGGAAATTAGGAGGGTAAGACTCTCATTGAAAGAGTTGAATATGAAATTTGACAAGTTAACCGAAAAACAAGGAAGGAGATTAGTAGGGGTGGACTCTATTTGGTTATTGTGATAGATGAGAGAGTTGTAGAAAAAGCAAAAAGTAGACAATAGTCAAAGTAAAAAAGAGATTTTATTTGGTTATCAATTGCTTGATACATTTAGGTCTATTTGGATTGAGTGAATTGGAGAGAAGGGGGGGAGAGAAAAAGAGGGATTCATTTTCCTTTGTTTGGATACAAAATATAGGAGGGGAATGGAGGGGAAGTGAAATGAGGGGATTTAATTTCTCTCCTATTGAACAAACCATAATCTTTCAATGAGTGACAAGATTTGGAAGAAAACTTTGTTTGGCCTCCCATCTCCCTCCTTCCTCCCCGTCCATTTCCATTATCCATAAGCATAATCCATCCATTCCTCCATCACCCTCCTTCCCCCCCTTCCATTTCCCTCTCATCATTTTTGTTATCCAAACAACCACAATTCACTCCACCTCCCCTCCCCTCCCCTCACCTCACTCTCCCTCCCCTCCTCTTCCCTCCCAAAACTGTATCCAAACAGACCCTTAAAGAAACAACGATTTGTTCCATGTCCTAGTATTCATCTAGCTATAAGCTTCACACTTTTCAGCAAAGCCCCAAGCCCCCAAATATCGTTGCTGCCATACTCAACCACCTCCTTCCCCTCATTTAATTGTTTTATAGAGTTTTTTTTGGGTTTTTTCTATTATAGTGTTTCTGATTTTTTTTTTTACTATAATTTAAGATAATAGTGTGGGTTTTTGCTAAAATTTAAGATAATACTCGTAATTAGTTTTAAACCCGTGCAAAAAATGCATGGGTTGTAACAACAGAGGTTATTATTGGATACAGGAGCATATAAACGAGTGTTATTAAATGCACAATGTCGTAACATCCCCTATCTACTAAAAGAATAGGCATTCTCACAAATTTTCCCTCCAAAAAACATCTTTTTAAAAAAGGAAGGTATTATAATTATGTGCAATCACTAAATAAGGAAATTAATAATTATATTTTTATTTCATTAAATTATCTTTTCATTAAGGTTAATCTTTTAATAAAATTATATTATTTCACTAAACTCTAAACTATAATCTCTTAATTAAAATTTAAATAAAATTTATATAAAACTATAAATTGCTAAATCTTTTATTAATAATATTATTTGAGAATGACTTGACACATACTACGTATAAAACAAAACCGTACCTCGCTATTTTTACTTACGTGACAAAAAAATTGAGAGAAATTTTAAAATTGAAATCATTAGCTTTCTGTTATAAAAAATATTTTGTCTAAAATACATTTGAGCACATTACTCAATTCTTTTGATTAATCATTAGTTACAACTTTTTTTTTTCTCAAAGCAAAATACAATGACGAGAAATATAAACAATTAATGAAGTATCACTATTATTATATAAGTAATTTATTTATAAAACGAAAAAAACTATATATACCGTGCATTTATTACACGGGATCTAAACTTGTTATAAATAAGTCTATAATTCAAGACTTGACGTAATATAATTTCAGTAGCGGTTTTCATTCTGATGACATAATATGTTTTTTCATCATTAATGTAACTAACCTACATATAATGTACATATAATTTAAAGAAAATAAATAATTTGACGTTAAAACAATTTATAAATATATTTAGTTTAGTTTAAGTGAAAACAATTAGCATCATTGTCAATTTGGTCTCCTTTGGTCCATCAATTTGGGTTTGTGTTAGTTTATGTTGGATTCGGGTTATGATAAATAATTAGTCACCATTTATCGGTTTAACACAGGGTGAGATTTGACCGGTTTTGATCACCTAATTTTTGAGTTTTGGTCTGGTTTTCAAATGGTTCGGGTCGAATTTCTCGAATCGAGTCGTTTTTTGCTCGTTCTAACTACAATCAGTATGCTTACTTCATCAATCACACGTAGACCAAACCTGACAAAATTGACTCGATTCAAAGGACCCGACCCGACATCTTGAGATTCGAGTTTGGCCCGAACCCGAATAAATCTGACTCGAATGTTTATTGATGCAAATTAATTATTATCCATAACTATCTTGATAATAGTTGATTCCAAAATAACCATAACTTGAAATAGTCCTACCAAACCCGACTTAAGCCCTTACAAACCTGGAATTAACCCGATCGAATTAATCTGACTCAAACCTGACAAAAGTGACCTATTTGGCCGGTTAATCACGACTCATGAGTACATGACATTTGTAACACGATGACCTGGCCCCAACTCAAACCCTTACAAACCCGAAATTAACCGACCCGAATTGCTCTATCCGAAGCCCGACATAAGTGTCCCGTTTGGTAGGTTTAATCATGATTGCATGACATTTGTAACACGATGCACCCGGAGTCGGTTGACGGTTGTGTTTACAAAGTTGGTAGTACGAATTGAGAAAGATTTCGAAAATTGCAACTACTCCAAAATCTTGATAGAGGATTTTCACCGGCGATAATCTCCACCATGGCCAACCACCGTACTTTTCTCTCTTCTGTCCAATTTTGGCATCCTTGTTTATCATCTTCTAGATATGAGGTAATTGCTTACGCCGTTGTATTGTTCTGATTCAATGTTTCAAGATTGCTTCTTTTTTACCGTTATGATTCATATTGTTTTACTAATTGCTTATTTACTTGTGTTTTTTGGGATGAATTTAATGGATGATTTCAATTTAATAATTGTTGCTGTATTTTTCTTTCTAATTTCTCAATTTGAGGTTAACCCTTTATTTCTAATAGGAGGGCCATTGAGTCCCTTCCTTTCCTTTTGTAAATTCTACTTAACAATGGATAAAGGAACAATCTTTCGGAACCCGAAGGTAATGAATGCCTGTGCATTTCGTAAACAATGGGAGTGATTTGATATTGCGTGGCTAATTTGTTGTTTATTTATATATATCGAATCAATAGTAGGATTTTGATGTAGTTTAGGTGTAGAGTAGACAAGATGATCCCTGAACTAATAGCAGGCTTTGTAAAACTTCACCACTTAAAGAGGCATGATTAAAATCCTTGATTTTGTTTCGATACTTGCTGTCAATTACCATCACGCACTTTGTTCAGTTGAACAAGTACTTCCTCACCAAGCTTAACTTGTGCACTCTTTTGGCGTGTTTGTGTGATGCGGGTATCTAGTATACAATCCAGACTAGACTTATCAAACAGGTCATTTTGATGGGGTTGGGTTTTTTTTAGCTCCAAAGTTAACGGGTTATACAAGGTAAAGGTCATTTCGAGTCGGGTCATTTTCTGGTCATGTCAAACGGGTTTGGGTCGGGTTGTTCCAATAAGGGTCACTCTTGGAGGGTCATATTGCCATGTATAGTCGGAACCAACAACATCAGATGATTAATCTCGTAATGATCTGGGTCCTCTAACTCGAATGATCATCTGATACCATATATGATGATACCATACCATATATGACCTGCTATATACATAAAATAAAATGACAGAAGAAGAATAGGAAAAAGGGGTAAAGGGAGACCTGGTCAGTTGATCTAAATACAAAGCTATGATAATTATAAAACAAGAAAAACTTACTCCCTCCGTCCCGGTCAATTGTTGTCCTTTGTTTTTGGCACAAAGACCAAAGAAAGAGGAGGTGGCCAATTACTAAATGACAAGTGGAACAAATTGAGTGTGAATGATCAAATTGCTCATCAAGTTCATTATTAAAATAGAAAGGACAACAATTGATTGAGACACCCCAAAATGGAATAGGACAACAAATGACCGGGACAAAGGGAGTATTTGTTTTTCTTTTGAGAGGGTTTAGATACGACAAAATCAATTAATAACACTATTTTTTTTAAAAAAAAAATTGTTAAATACATAATAAATAAATAATTAAAAATACAAAGTGTTAAGAAAAATCAAATAAATTCAAAAAAAGAAGTCATTCAAATGTTGAGGGTGATAATAGAAGGAAATTATAATAAAGAGTTGAAAAGTCTTAAAATAAGGTAAATAAAAATAAAAAATTTGAATCAAATAATTACTACTTTCTATTTATTAGAATTGCTACATTTTTTCAATATTCGTGTTGCATAGTTTAATAAATGTAGCAATTCCGACGATGCTAATGAGATGAGTCTAATCAAGGTGCATATCACTTAGCTTTACCCATAGGGATATGTCAAATGTTGTAGTTTAAGAGAAACTTGAAGTTCTTCTCAAGCAGAAATTTGAAGTTAATGGAGAACACTAGATGTGTATGTTAAAAGAGTGATATACTAAACCAAAAGAAATAATATATGTTGGAGATTTAAAGTGCAAATGTGCTATTCTTCCACTTTGATGCTTAAATAGTTATTTTAAATAAATGCCCCAAATCCCAAAGTGTTTGTTTTAAATTGACCTTAAAGACACACAAATCTAGTTGTGGGCTTACGTTTAAAAGATGCGACGCCATCAAGTTGATGAGGGGACGAGGTGAAAGTGTTTCGTACATGATTTTGCAATCAGTTTTAAAATTTTAGAATTAATTCTTTCTTATATTATTTTACAAACCTATTTTGCCGCTTTAATTATTTGTTTTTCACATATTTCTTACTTTGTTTATAGGGAAAATTAAAATTACAACCTGTTTTGTACACTGTTCTCAAACTTACTACCGTATTATTATTATTTTTTTTCAAAATTACTCTCTTTTAAGGGACTTCTGATCAGAAGTTGCTACCAAATCTCAATTTAGGCCAGAAAAGTGGCAAATATCTAGCGAGATTCATTTTTTTATTAATAAATTGAAATTTTCCTCCCATTTTGCATGTATATTACCTGCACTAACTCTTTATTTCTTATTACTACATTCTCTCCATCTCTCTCTTCTTCCTTCTCCCACCTCTCTCTTAACAGCTAAGAATGCAAATATGTGATTTGCTTGAACATCAATATGAGTGATCTACTCTCAATCTATATTTTAAAATCAATTATGAAGCTGAAATAGGGGATTCCATTCGATTTATTATTAAAATGGGTGGTTTTTATTGGTTTTTTGGATTGACTAATATAGTGATCAATGAAGTGACAATTGGTTGGTTGGAGGTGATCAATGAACTTTCAATGGAGAAAAAATTCCTTAAATGCGACTTTGGGACGTTGAACAGTGAGTTGAAATTGCTCCAAGGATGAGAGGAAAAAAAAATGCAATTAAAGTTGGAACTTGGGAGAAAATGAAGATTTGAAAAGGAGGTAGAGAAACAGAAGCATGATATGAATGGTCTTTCTGTTTTTTGCAATATACAAGGTGCTGGAGTTACAAATTAAGGACACTTACCAGATACAAATGATAGTGTGTGGACAGATTGTATAAATTGAAGAGTGCGGGTAAAATGAAGTAATTAAAAGGCGGTAAAAGTATGTTGGCTAGAGTGAACGAGTTGTTTTTGGGTAAATTTGGATGGGGTAAGGATTCAAGCAAAGGGTAATTTCGTCTTTTCATTCTCATTCTGACCTGATTGGTATTTGGTAGCAACTTTTGATCGGAAGTCTCTTAAAGGGGAGTAATTTTGAAAAACATGTACATAAAACGCTCTAATTTGAATCTTTCCTTGTTTTTATTTTTACAACGTACTTGTTTAGTTCATTCTTATTTTATTCTTTTACTTTTTTTTTTTTAACATACCTTTGGCCTTATTCTTGGATTCATGCCTAAATGGTTTCGGAGGATGATTTATGTGACTCTGCCCCAAATTAAAATTAATTTTATGTTGGCACTATGGCTTTGTAAATTACTAAAGGAAAGGACAGGCAGAGGGAAAAGAATAATAAAAGAAGCGGAATATTCACGTGGTATCCTAGAGGTTTCATGTTATTGTGTATCATGACCAAAATAACGTTAAATTCCGTTAACTAATGTTGATGTGAAATTGCTAATGATGTACTCCGTATTAATATTTGGAGAGAAAATTAATTAAGGGAATTTAAGTGTGGAAGTTTAAATATATATATAAAATAAGTTTGTATGTACCCTTTAGGGTTGAAATTTTGCATAACATACCGTTATCATTCACATGTTTTAAATTTATTTATTTAAAATTATTTTATTAAATCAAATTAAATAATTTAAACTTACTTTAGAATTTAAATTAATAATTATCTAAGTAAAAAATTAAAAATAAAACTAATAAAATTTTCATATAAAATATTTTAAAAAATAATTCCTATTATTTAATCTTTTCATGTAAAATTTAATTTTTAAAAATATTAATATAATGAAATTAATTTTTGAAATTAATTTTGTCATACCGTTTCAAAATACTTAATACATTTCTTAAGTATATTAAAAAAATTTCAACAAGAGAAATGCAAGTATAAAAGTTAAAATAATGAATATAATATATATTTTTTTTAATATTTTGATGTATTATTTTAATAGAATTCTAATATCTATATTTTTTTTTTCTGTTTTCTGTTTTATATTTTTCTTTTTCAGTTATTCATATTAATATTAATTAGCTAATTAACTTTTTAAATTAAGCTACTTAGATCCTTAACCGAGCCATTATAGCCTTAAGTGAACGAGATTATAATGGAAATCTGAAGCAAGGGCATGGTGTGCACAATTCTAAAATATACAATTACACATATATGTAAATTGCATTGTCGTACGCCTATGCTTATAGCACCAAGATACGGTAGGGGATGCGCCGATGGTGCAATGGTCACACCAACTTGATATTTAGGATGCGTTCCGTTCAACCATACTTTCAAAAACGGTTACCAAATGGCTAATTTCTGAAATCTGTTACAATTCATTTAATCTAACTTGTTCGAAATATTAAAAAATTTGAGTTGATTTTCAATGTCTATTACCTATATTCTCCTTTTATGACTTCTTTTTTCAACTAGATGTATGCCAATATTTTAATAAAAAAAGGGCTACGTAGATTAAGTTGCCTCAATATTTGTAAACATACGACGATGTTTGAGCTAACTATTGATGTGGCCGAAATAACTCTGATTTCTATAGGGATTTATAATAATCACAAATACTTTATCGATGACTTAAAATGTCGTTATATATCGAGCTTTACGTAATTGAGCGAGGGAATTTATACCGTGCCTTATGTACATAACGTACCTAAGGTGCCTCGATGCCTTTTGTCCGATGCCTCATGGAGCCTTGAACCCGAAGCACATCTTTTTTTCTCTAGATAAGATTGTTGTCGTATTGGTATTGGTATTAAATATTTGGAGTACGTCCAAGAGAGTTGAGAGATCACCTATCCCACTTTTGTGTCTCATTTCCTGTCTCATTGCCTTAATCTTGCGACACGTCGTCAGTTACATAAGAAAATAAATAACAATATCTATTAAGCTAATGATGTGTCACAAGGAGAATATAGCGGGACAGAAGATGGGACACAAAATGGGATTGAGAATCCGCTCTACGTCCAAGAGTCTACCTCTAGCCAAAGAGACACCAAAGAAATTGCGAATAATTTCTATAAGGTTATAAGATACATTTCTTTGAATACTCATGTGAAGAGGTTATAAGATCAAATGAGATACCTTGTATTATTTTTTCCGAAATATGTTGATGCATTGAACGTCATACATGTGTGATAAGTCTTCGGTGTAATGTTAATGGTCTTTGAATATTTGATCCTTATATGGTGATTGCATTTAGGACATTGGTAATTATATACAATTATCATACGCGCTTTTAGTAATTTTATGGGTTCATTCAACTTTTTTTCTTTTTCTCTAGCGCGATAATTGGTTTGTTCAAACTCGATAATGTTCCATATGAGGTTATTAGTATTATTTTTTATTATCTGAGAAATACTACCTAATATGTTTTTTCGACATCGGAGAGGCAACGGTAGGATTTCCCCCTTAGCCCATGTTAGATATTTTTTTAATGAACCTACTACTAACATCAGATGTATAAATCTCAAACTTACTGCGTCTTTACTGGTACAAATGCTGTCTATTTTCTCTTTGTTCTGAAAGCCTTTGTAATATCAAAGAGTCTACCATTACTTTGTGCATCATTTTCTTGTTTGTAAGTAAGTCTAACTTCATTCTACTCTCTTTATTTTTTCCCTATGGTAATTTTATTAAGGATATAAACATATTATTCCGTCTAAACTTGGTGAATGAGGATTTATGTTCGTTCTAATTACACGTAATTGAGAGTTACCTTAGTGATCTTCTTTATTCTGAGGCTGTCCTTCATATAGATGAATTAATGGACTACATCTTTTTCTAATCCTTTATACTGTGCTGGTGACGCTGAATTTGGGGATTGGCGCTGCTGGTCATAGTATTAAATATAGTTTTGTGTCTTGTTCGTGGAATAAGTTGTGTCGTCTGAGCCTGTTCTTGGTTGTCATGTCATAAATGTGGCCGATAACATCTCTAAAACCCCTCACGCGTGGCCGTGTTAACCTTCTAAGCCTTTATGAAACGCTCGCAATTTGTTGTCATGGCGTGGATTTAATACCATGTGGTTGATTGGTAGTTTGTTGTTTTTATTTTTAAGTTTGTTTCATTTATTTACTCAAATTACTTCGTATTTGTGGCTTATTATTGTTTAATATTATGAATTCCCGCATTGAATTGAAGGGGTGGCATATAATTTGCCATATATTTTGGAAACAACCGCTCGTGTACAATGACGTAACCAAGATTTGTAGTTAGGGGGCGAAAATTTGCAAGGGGTAAACTATAAATAGAATAAGGTAATTAGAGAATTTTTTTAAAATTGTAACTAAAACGTTTAAGTTTTTCATTGCTTAGGGGGGCGACTGTTCCTGTTAGTCCCCCTTCGTTCTACTCTTATGAATCTTGTGATTTGACTGGATAGATCTCTCTTTTCTTTTCCTCTTTTTTTTTTTTCTTCTCACTTTTAAATTGTGTGATCTATATCAAATTGCATTGTTATCTTACAATGACTTACATGTGCATGGAGCTAAATTTAAAGTGAAAATTTTATGAAAAATACTTGCATAGTTTTGTGAAGGTGAATTGGGCATATTGTAACCTTTTCAGTTAAGTAGCAGCATTATTGTAACTGGAGCCTTTACCCATTAGGGGGGCAAAAACAGCCCACTTAGGCTATACAACATTGCCTATATCTGTGATACTGGCCGCAATTCCGCAAATAACTTACTGGTCTTGTCTGATCAATTTGATGATTTGCACACTTTGGTTCCAATTATTACTGAATTTGTTTATGTTCATGAATTTGCATGGAAGAGTATAAGATCTTTCAATCTAATTAGAAGTTATTGTGTCTACTAATTACATTTTGAGCTATAAATGTGATAAGGGAAAGCTACATTAATTACTTAGATGAGTTAGAGTAATATGCTGTCAACTAAGTTTATTTAGATGAAAATTTAGATCCAATCATAGTGGATTACATTTTGGATTTTAAACTTGTAATTTATAAGCAGTCACGAAAATGAAATCTACTTTTTCTCTGTTTGCAGCTCTCTTAATTAGAATCTAGCTGCATCTGATATTTGATGATGGTTCTTTCTCTCTCATTTAAGATGGCCATTGATGTCTGTTTTTCTTTTTCTTTTTCCTATTGTTCCTGGACATACTTGAAGTAACTGCACTATAATTTTGCATCGTGGATAATCTCGTAATGATTTTTAATCTACTAGCAAATGATATCCATACATTTCTTTGTACAAAAGAGTATGAATTGGGGTTCTTTCGGTAAATATTAGTTTTCTTTTGTCCAGCTGTTGGATACAAAAAAGAAAGACCATATGTATCAGCAGTTTGACACTAGACATGACAAAAATTTACCCGACCCATATGCAAGTAGAGAAACTTGAATATGACATGAACTCAAGTTGACTCAACCTGACCCGATTTGACTAGAATTTTGCTAGTAACTGACCCTCCTCCCTATATGATTGATTATAACATATTATTGCAAACTGAAATGACTTGACGCAACCCAAATGCACCTGAACTGAGTTGGATCCAAACTGACCAGACCCATATCCAGTTATCCATCCGAATGAGTTTTTGTCAGGTCTCCGTGTCACGTTGTGGAACTTCTTTAACGTTCATTCTTTGTTATGCATCACAAAGGACGCCGTGATTAACTACGGAGTTCTTAATTTGCTTGGAAGTTTCTGCAATTGTTCCTTCTTTAATTCCTTATAATTTTATTATTCTAGATATTTACATCCTATACTATAATTGAATTAACAGGAGTCCTTCTAACGGAACCCTATTCACTATTTTCATAATGACTCAGGTTCACAGCTACTCTCTTTGGCAATGGACTCTTCTAACTCCACTAATGTATGGCCAGCTGATGAACGGTTTTTGGCACTTCACGGAATATTGGATGTGGTAATAGCGATGGCGTATTCTGCCGTCCCACTAGTCCTTATCTATTCCATGCGATTATCATCAGGATTCCCTCTCAAGAAAAAAATCATTTGCTTTGGAATTGTTGCTATCTTTTGTGGGGTCAACTACATGACAAACTTATGGAAGTATTATCAGCAACCTGATTCTCCACTGCCAATGATTGTGAAAGGTTATACTGTAATTGCGTTGTTAACAGTCCTGTATTTTGTCTTTTGCCTGAAAAAGAGAGCGCTTTTTCTCAAGAATAAAGTTGAAGAGCTGAATTCCATGCAAAACCTTATTCTTCGGCAATTGGACACTAGAAAATCGTACGATAAGCTGATTCATGAAATCTTAAGCACCATTGATGAGCAATGGATTCTCAAGTCCGCTGCTGTTGGACTTGGAAAGATTCTAAACCTGGAGGAGTGTGCCGTGTGGGTCCCATCCCGGACCAATAACACACTGTGCCTTTCTCAATGCTTTAAAGGCAAAGTTCCTATTGGTACAACCGTGTCTATGAGCCTTCCAGTGCTTCCTCAAATCTTTAGCAGTGTTAAGCCTGTGAGGATACCGCTCACATGTCCCTTGGTGAAGACAACTTCAATTTGTGAAAGATGCATGTCACCTGATATTGTGGCTATTAGAGTGCCCCTTCTACATTTCCCGCGCAGTGGACCTAATGACTGGCTTAATACTTCGGCAATGAGGTATGCCGTGATGGTTTTGGTTTTGGTTCCCCCGTCAGACAGCATCGTCAAGTTTCGGGATGATGAGTTGGAACTTTTGGAAGCCTTAGCAGAACAGGTTCTGATTATTGACTATCTCTCGCTCCTCCTCTTCCCCCATCCTCCCTCCCTCTCCCTAATGCATGCTTTAACTGTTTTTTGTTTCCTAGTACTCTAGTAGCGACTGTGAACTTCAGAAGTCCTGCAGAATTGTACTCAACATTCCTCTAAAACTAGCTGTCTGCCTGCTGTACCTTGGCCAACTTGTGATAACCTGAATTCCCATTTAAAAACTATGTTGAGCTTATGCTTTCCTAAATGATCTTCCTGAAGTAGTTTACCACTTAATGCGGTTGATTAAATTGGTCCTGGCAAAAGGTCCATGGGTTTTGTTTATTTGGCAACGAAGAGTGCATAGTTTTCGTAAATGTTGATAGGATCATTGGGAACCTGAGGGAAGAGTGTTCCTCAATTCTGTCACCCTATTTGAGTTTAACAGTTTACCTCACAGCTAGTTACCCAATAATTGAAAGCAAGATTTCAAAACATGAGCATATCTAACAATTTTAGCGAACGACCTCCTGGTGACCCATCTGATTATTTCTTTGGAAGAAAGCTTATATTTGCTGCCCTATATTACTTCGGCACTTTGTATCATTTGTTTGTCTTTCTTCTGAGCGCTCTATTTTCCTGATCAAGAACATTTATTTGATTATGAGCATGTTTCTCAAGTACAGGTTTCTGTTTCTCTTGCCCATGCTTCGACGTTCGAGGAATCAGCTATTACTCGTGACCACCTTAGGATGCAAAACTCTTCGCTAGCATTAGCTGCAAGAGATATGGAGATGGCTTTCCGTGATTCCATTGTTTTGCGGGACGGGATATTCAATCAAATGTTGATGGTCCAGAATATTATCCCGTTATTGTCATCTTTCTTATCAGAAACTACACCAACACCTGAGCAAAGGATGATGGTAGAGACTGTACTAAAGAGTGGCACCTCTTTGGATTTACTGATGGAAAATGTGAGGGATCTTAGACAAGTCGAAGATGGTAGTCTAGTGCTCAGACGCAAGAATTTTGACCTTTCTGCTACCATCAACCAGGTATTGATCTTGAACTATGCGTTATAGCTTTATAGGGTTTCCGTAGCCGACTATCTACTTTGAGTGATGGTTTGGTTCATACAAGGAATATGTGATGCCTCCATGATTCTGTACTTCACCGAATAGACAAAAATGGTTTGGTTGAACTATTGAACAAACGATTTCAAATTTCGCAGTATTCTAATAATCTAATGTGTACCCTGGTGGCTTGGTAAGAAACTCCCTAAATTAGGAAGTTACGATTCTTGTGTTTAATTTCGACCAAAGACCAAACAGCCTTACATTTAGTAATCACCATAAAGTGTACTTAACTTGCGTCTTTTTCGCGGGCAACTAAACATCCACTGAATACACTTATATTTTTTGAGTGCAGGTTGTTGATATGATGAAGCCAATAGCAACAGTTAAAAAGCTCTTGTTATCAGTTACTTTAGATCCGAATTTGCCAGCCAATGCAGCGGGTGATCAGGAACGGTTAATGCGTATTATTCAGAACATTTTGGCCAATGCTGTGAAATTTACTAAAGAGGGCAGTATCTCAGTTATAGCATCTGTAGTCGAACAGAGATCCTATAGAGCTTGGCGGCCTCGTAAATTCTATATGGTGCCAAGTAAAAACCATTTTTATCTAAGAGTTCAGGTAGACTTTTCTTCTGAGGAACTACACCTGTTTGATTAATTATCAGTCTGTCTCAATGTGAGATCAATCGAAATTCTCAAGATATAATATTTCTCATTTATTCGAGTCATTAGGTTTTGTTTCACATTGAGATGGTCTTTTGTAAGAATGTGTTTCGTTTTTTAGTAACTAGCTGTTTTTTGGGGATGACAATGTGACCTTATCTGAGCCGCAGATTGAGGATTCAGGTTGTGGGGTTGACCCGGATGAAACCCCGGAAATTTTTAATCGTTTCATAAATCGCCAACATGCTCCAGATCAGTTTCCGAGTAGCTGTCTCGGGCTTCCAATTTGTAAACGGTATGATAATAAGTCCCATCTTTCCTGACATTGAATCTATATTTGTACCTTCTCATTGATCCTTAACTCATTAACTATTGATTTAGGTTGGTCAATATCATGGAAGGCGATATCTGGGTTGAGAGCGAAGGATTAGACAAAGGTACAACAGTTACATTCATCGTCAAGCTTTGGAAAAGCGCTAGACGGCCAAGCATTGGAAAAGACCAAAATGACCCTGATCTTTCGCAGAAGGCAATGGTGGGTGAACAACTCGAGTAAATGCAGAGTCAAAGGCTTGAAAGACATCGCAAGTTTTCACATTTCTTTATTGATGAGTAGTTTTAGACTTTTAGCATCTGAGGTCAACTTTTGCCATCTGTATGATCTCTGTCGTTCCGAATTTGTTATAGGAAGCTTAAAGACAAGCGTGGTTCAACCTCCTGTAACCTGAATGCTACTGAAAGTTTCTTCAGGGTTTAAGGCATTGTTATGAACACAGTAGACGTGTTTAATTTAATAGCCTGCATTTACTTTCACTATTTATAAAACAAGTTCAGGGTTATATTACAAGAATATTCTTCAGATACCGACATATCCTAATCACGTCATACATTACACTTTACACGCGATTACTTTATTTAGCTTATTATACACCATTCCTCATTCGCTCAATTTAGCCTATTCACATATCTTTTCACGTCTCATAATTCTTGTCTTTACGGATGGATAGTGAGTACAACCATTGAGAAGTAACAGGATCAAGGAATACTTTGTGAGTATAGTTATGGATCTATAAGATAAAATTATAGACAAAGGAAAACTTATATGACCATTCATCATTCCTTTATTTAGCCCCACAAAAAAGACGATGTATTCCATAGAGAAATTACAAGAGAGGTATTAGAGAATAGAGATAAAGGAATATTACGAGTATTCCTTAGATATTAGCATATACAAATCACATCAAACAGCATACATCATTCCCCCCCCCCCCCCCCAAAAAAGACGATGATGCCTCCTGTTATCTTCGTTGTCACTTTCATCACAGCCTGCCTCTACATCTTTGAACGACCCGTATTTATCCCAACTTGTATTCGACCTGACCGGTATGACCTGGCCCCCTTGACCTGTTTGATAGGTCTAGCAAAAATTCACCAAAAACAAGTTTGGAATTTGTCTCCGAAGAAGGCCAACTTTAAACGGTCATAACTTGAGTTATAAACAAGATATTCGAGTTGAAGGTGATAGTTTATCCTCTTATTGTTGGTACAAGTGGACATGACGAAGCTGGAAAGTGTCCTGACCACGATCGGGACAACTTCCAAGAGACCTTTAAAACACTTGTCCGACCAAGACACCTTAATCTCGACCAGGGCGGCACCTGGACGTGTATTTTCAGCCAACACTATGACACTCCACCAAATCCCCAATCCACTATTGTTGAACAAGATACAAACTTTTATGCAAATCAATAATTAATACAAATGACAAAAGTTTTTTTATTTTGACTTAAACGAGCTTTTGAGTGAAAATTCTGAAAATGTAAGAGCTGAAAAAAAAAATGAAGGCTAAAGTGAGGTATGGTGATGGTGGTAGACTGTAGTTGTGAATTTTCACTATTTTTTATATCAAATAGAAAACTTAATCAAGTTTGTGATTTAAAGTTGTAATGTTAATATTTTTTATTTAAGTAATAATCAAGTTTGAATATTATCTTAAAATTATCATTGCTTCTCTTCGTATGTTATAAATACATCCAACATATTTTAACCAAATGATTTTGAATTAAGATCTATGGAGAATTGATTATGCTCCAAAATTATTCCTCGACAACACTTGCTTTATATTGACGTTATATTTTGTTAAGACATCTTGGCCAAAGTCGGAATTAAATTTGAATTTTCAAGCTAAAAAGTGAAGAGAGCAGTAGAAAACCAGTTAAGTTACAAAGAAAATAATACATAGCAAAGATGAGTTCGACATTGAAGTATCCGTATGTCTCAAAGGCACAAAATAACATTTTCTGGCAGCAAAAAAACGTACTACTATGCTAAAGCAATAAGCTCCACAAAAACCGACTAAGCTTCTTTGTCAAACCTTCATTAACAGTCTTCAATTCTTCGACTTCTTGGTGCTCCTGAAACAATGAACCAGTAATCAGGTCAGAAACTAGGATAAAAATCAATCCCTTCAAAAGGTAAAGCACAGATTGATTTGATATCAAACAAATAGTTAGTGAACTTACTTTGCAGGTGCGGCAGCAGCTGCTGCTGCTGGTTGTGCAGGTTCAGCGTTAGGTCCCTGTAGAATCAAGGTATTGAGAGACAAATGAGCACACTAAAGTAAGAACAGTCTTCTTATAGTAGATGTGATACAAACCCGCAAACCATAAAACCGTAGTACACATACTTTTGTTGGTAGACTAAATGAGAAGGCCTCACATGTGAAAGACAAACCCATTAACCAGGAACCATAAAATCAAACAAGAAATAAAAAGTACTCCTGTGTTTATCATCAAAGACTTTACCTGAGCAAAACGCTCCTCTCTTCGAGCCAACTTCCTTTCCCTACTGGCCTTGTTCTTAGCACGTTTAGCCTCGAACTGGTCAGACAGAGTCTTGTCTCTTGCCTTCTCAGCCTTGGTCTTGTGAATACTTTCCATCAACACTCTCTTGTTCTTGAAGACATTACCCTTGACCTTCATGTACATCTCGTGGTACATGTGTTTGTCAATCTTCTTTGCCTCACGGTACTTACGGAGCAATCTCCTGAGAACTCTCATCCTCCTCATCCACAAAACCTTGGTTGGCAACCTTGCCTCCCTGGTACCCTTCCTCTTACCTTCATTGTTTGAAAACTTACTCAGTACAGAACTATAGGATCATTAACGCTCTATCTTGATCCATTTTGTTTACATAATATATGTTTCCAATAAATCATTGTCAATTATCAAACATCAGACATGGCTTTAGGCACTTGCAATGCTCACAATTTTACTTTTTTAATTGATTAGTAAAATTAACCTCCGTAATTGATAAACCTACAGCATGTAGGTTTCGGAGAGTCAAGTATTTAGCCCATTTAAGCTCTTCAAGTCCTCTCTCTTTGGAGACTAAAACTCTTGCATTAGTAAAATTAACCACTGTACATGATGAAAGCGACTAATCAAGCACATCACGGTGTTAATCCTTCACAACAGAATACTTCGTACATGCTAAAATAGTACTCCATCTGTTGTCTTTAATTCAATTGAACATCCACAGAACTAGCATGTTTTATGTGATAGAGAGGACTAGGGCGGGCATCTCAAAAAGTAAAAGGCAGGTAGAATGAAGCAGTAAAATGCACCAAAATGTAAAAGGCGTGTAGAATGAAGCAGGCATGTAGAATGTACCAAAATGTAAAAGGCATGTAGAATGAAGCAGTAAAATGTACCGTATCCAGAGTGACGGCCCTTCCTCTTGGCTTCCTTCATGCGGCGAGCACGAGACCTGGAATGAATCTTGGTAGGTTTTCTGATGATGAAACCATCCTTAACCAGCTTCCTAATATTTTGGCCTACACACGACAATCAAACATGTATCATTAATCACTAATTTCCAAAACTCAATCAACTCTGTATAACTCAATATCAGAAAACCCACATCATTAGCAAACTACGACCAACAAAAATGTACAAGGGGTAACCATATAACGTATGCTAATATACTCACTCCGTCTCAATCATTTGTTTACCTTTGATTAAAACCCATCACCAAGAATAAAACAGACAAACAAATGATTGGGGGTAAAAGGGAGTAATTCTTGAGTAAATATAAGCCTACAAATCAGATACAGAATCACAACTACTAATTGCACACAGGTATTACTAACTTCTCCATCCGTCCAAATCATTTGTTTACCTTTGATCAATATACCCTCGCAAACAATTAAAAAAAAAAAAACAGTAATCAAATGACCGAAACAGAAGGAATATTAGAACAGCCACAATCTCAAAATCGTCCCAACTTTCACTACCAAATACATACAACCTCCGTAGAAAAAAAATAAAAAAGGTAAACAAATGATTAAGAAATTTTTTTAAATCTTAAGAAACATGAGATGCAATAAAATAGAATAGAAATGAAGGAATAGAAACTTACGAGAATTGGCCATGGAGATTTCATTGGTTTCATTAGGATCAAGCCAGACCTTGCCGCGACCACACTTGAGGGTGTCAGCTGCAAGTCGCTTCTGAAGCTTCAACGACACCATTTTTACAGACCTCTCTAACTCTCTCTCTCTTCTCTCACTCTCCTGTGTAAGTGAGCTGCGAGGGGATGAAAATGGCAATGAGGCGTGTTTTATACCATCTCTCTCTTAAAATTAGGGTTTTCTTCTATACGGGTTTTTGTAGGTTTCGGTTTCGGGCTAGGCTTTTGATTTTTCGATTGGTTTGGATGTGAGTTTCACTTTGGACTTTGACCACTCAATTTATTGGGCTCATATTATTATAATTTTTGTATATTGATCGTGTAAAATTGATCCAACTCGATAAGGCAGATCGGAAATTCTAAAAGAACCCTAACTTGCCTGACCCGACTCAAAATTCGAGTCCTGTCCTGCAGTGATTCACTCAATGTTGACCAAACTCCAAGTGTCCCAATTCAAAACCAAAGTATTTCTATCTAAAATACAAAGTGATCTAAAATTACTAGTATTACTAGATTTCATGCCCGTATGATGCACGGTTCTAAAATAGTGTCTAAACAAAGTTGATCGGTTATAAACATCGGTAATCTAGCTTATTAAGAATAATAATCAAAAAGATGCATTGCTTTGTGAAAAATCGAATGAATTAAACTTCTTACTATAGAAATTAAAATTTTAGATATATTATGTAAACTCACACTAATAAATTTATTGTGACATAAATCAGGTGGATCTTGAAAAAAAAAATTATATAAGATACTAATAGAAAATGCATATACAATTAGCATATAGAAAAGCAAGTATAATAATTTTAAAACCTTATAATTTATGGGGTAAATGCACGCAGTGCCCTTGAGGTTTGCTTTTTTGCCCGAAATACCCATTTTTTTTTTCCCTCAAATCGTAGTTCTCGGAAAGATGACCGATTTAAAAAAAAATTATCATTTTCTGAACTCGTAAACACGAGTTATGGCCTCTTAAAGTTTCCCGTATCAAAAAATTGGATATTTCGGGCAAAGTGTCAAACCTCAAGGGCACCGCGTGTATTTTCCGTAATTTATGTTGACTCCTCTAATTAGAATTGGTCCAAATCTAAGTAAGGTCATGCCTCAAATAAGAGCAGGGGCTTACATGTATTCATACTACGGTACAACCAAACAGATCAGACTGTGTCGGATTTTATCATTTTAAATATTTACTTTACTATGGTTGATTGTTGTAATCGTTTCATAATACCTCACATTACTTTAGCTAACAAAAAAAGTTTGGTACTTATCTTAGGCCTTGTTTGGTTACCCTATAAAAATGGGTGAATTGAAAAATCCCATGATTTGGAAAAATGGAAAATGTTTGGTTACTCCAAATCATGGGATTTTCTTTTTTCCCCATGAATTTCCAACTCCTCCATTATGGAGAAGTTTAATTACCTAGCCCTCCCTAGGTAATTGGAAACTCCTGTGTCAATTGAATTCCGGAATGTGAACCAAACGTGCTTTGTGCAATTCACATGAATTGGCCAATTCATGTGTTTTGTAAAATCATGGGAAACTAATTCCCGCATGACAACCAAACGAGGCCTTACTTGTATATATCCTATTCATTAGTATTTTTTTAGGTATAGTTTTAAGTTTTTAACTCTTAATACCATATGACTTAAAAATTAAGTTGCTTATAGAAGTTGACTATTTATTATTGATTGAAATTTTCGAAGTTTGCCAAAGGTTTTCCAATGAGTTTGTGAACCTTGTTTTTATGAATTTCAAATCACGTATTTAAATTATATTATAAATTAAAGTATAATACTAATTCCAATAATAACTATATATATTATATTATAATAATTCGCCCAAAAAAGTAAAGTCAATAAGCTAATTCGATAAATTCTAACTTGGGAATAGAATTATATATTCGGCGTTTCGTTATTTGTCGTCTAAAATATCCACAAAAAATAGAATGATAAATAAACAATTGAGACGAAGGGAGTGAGAATAAATATAAAAAACACGAAGTGAGATCAAACTTAAATAATGTTGTAACTGCAACCTTTAGTCCCATAGCTACTGATTCTCCATCTCATGCAATCACTCCCAAAATAGCCCTATGTAAATCAACCCTCATGCAACATATGTTAGTATTAGTATAGAAAAAAAGCGATGGTAACAACCAAAACATCAAAAGAAGGAAACATCTTAGGGTAAAACATAAAACTGCTGAAACTGGAAGACAAATATTATATTTTATATTTTATAATTGCTTAATATTTTGGAGAAGCACGGGAAGAGGGAATGCATTATTTATATACTTGAGAACTATAGCTTTTGCATTAGTCGAG